>CABHPR010119061.1:0-40611 GCA_902168415.1 Peromyscus melanophrys
TTCTTTCTTTCTTTCTTTCTTTCTTTCTTTCTTTCTTTCTTTCTTTCTTTCTTTCTTTCTTTCTTTCTCTTTCTTTTTTCCTTCCTTCTTTCTTTTTCTTTTTCTGAGAAGTATCCTAACTCCTTTTATTTTTTTTAAGAAAATGTTTTCATTCATTTTACACACCAATCAAAGATCCCCCTCTTCCATCCTCCTGCCCCCTCACTCTCCCCCTCCCAGGTCACCCCCACTCCTTCCTACAAGAATGCAAGGCCTCCCATGGGGAGGCACATCCAGTAGGGTCAAGTTCAAGCCCTTCCCCCTGCCTCAAGGCTGTACAAAGTGTCCCATCATAGATATTGGGCTCCAAAAAGCCTGCTCATGCACCTGGGACTGACTCAGATCCTACCGCAAGGGGGCCCCCCAAGAACATCAAGCTACACAATTGTCTTACCATGCAGAGGGCCTAGTCCAGTCCCATGCAGGCTCCACAGCCATTGATCCAACTTTCATGAGTTCCCACTAGTTTGATTTGGTCATCTCTGCAGGTTTCCCCATCATGATCCTGATGCACTTGCTCATAGAATCCTTCTCTCTCTTTGATTGGACTCTTAGAGCTCTGCCTGGCTGTGGATCTCTGCATCTGCTTCCATCAGTCACTGGAGAAAGGCTCTATGATGACAGTTAGGGTATTCACCAATCTGATCACTGGGATAAGCCAGTTCAGTTCATGTACCCTCTCCACTATTTCTAGTAGTCCAAGCTGGGGTAATACTTGGGGATTCCTGGCAACTTCCAAAGTACCGGATTTCTCTCTATCCCCATGATATCTCACTCTATTGTGGTATCTCTTTCATTACTTTCCCATTCCAACCCTGTTCCAGCCCAACCATCCCATTCCCTTATGTTCTCATTCCCTATCCCCTACCCTCCATTGCCCACCCCTCATGCCCAGTTTACTTATGGAGATCTCATCTATTTTCCCTTCCCAGGGTGATCCATGAGTCCCTCTTTGGGTCTTCCTTATTAGCTAGTTTCTCTGGAGTTGTGGGTTGTAGTCTGGTTATCCTTTGCTTTACATCTAGTATCCACTTATGAGTGGGTACATACCATGTTTGTCCTTCTGAGTCTGGGTTACCTCACTCAGGAAGATATTTTCTAGTTCCATCCATTTGCCTGCAAATTTCATGATGTCATTGTTTTTCTCTGCTGAGTAGTACTCCATTGTTTATATGTACCATATTTTCTTAATCCATTTTTTAGTTGAGGGGCATGTAGATTATTTCCAGGTTCTGGATATTATGAATATTGCTGCTATGAACATAGTTTAGCATGTGTCCCTGTGGTATGATTGAGCATTCCTTGGATATATACCCAAGAGTGATATAGCTAGGTCTTGAGGAAGATTGATTCCCAATTTTCTGAGAAACCACCACACTGATTTCCAAAGTGGCTTTACAAGTTTGCATTCCCACCAACAGTGTAGGAGTGTTCCTCTTGTTCCACGTCCTCTACAACATAAGCTGTCTGCAGTGCTTTTGATCTTATCCATTCTAACAGGTGTAAGATGGTTTCTCAGAGTCATTTTGATTGCATCTCTCTGATGACTAAGGATGCTGAGCAATTCCTTAAATGTCTTTTGGCCATTTGAAATTCTTCCTTTGAGAATTCTCTGTTTAGCTCTATAGCCCATTTTTAAATTGGATTGTTCGTTATTTTGATGTCTAGTTTCTTAAGTTCTTTATATATTTTGGAGATCAGCCCTCTGTCAGATGTGGAGTTGGTGAAGATCTTTTTCCATCCTGTAGGCTGTAATTTTTTCTTATTTACTGTGTCCTTTGCCTTACAGAAGCGTCTCAGTTTCAGGTGGTCCCATTTATTAATTGTTGCTCTCAGTGTCTGTGCTACTGGTGTTATATTTATGAAGTGGTCTCCTGTGCCAGTGTGTTCAAGATTACTTCCTACTTTCTCTTCTATCAGGTTCAGTGTAACTGGTTTTATATTGAGCCTTTGATCCACTTGGACTTGAGTTTTGTGCATGGCCATAGATATGGATTTATTTGCAATCTTTTACATGTTGACGTCCAGTAATGCCAGCACCATTTGTTGAAGATACTTTCTTTTTTCCATTGTATAGTTTTGACTTCTTTTTTCCATTGTATAGTTTTGACTTCTTTGTCAAAAATCAGGTATTCATAGGTGTATGTGTTAATGTCAGGGTCTTCAATGTGATTCCATTAGTCTACATGGTGGTTTTTATGCCAATACCAAATTGTTTTTTATTACTATAGCTCTATAGTAGAGCTTGAGGTCAGGGATGGTGATGCCTCCAGAGGTGGCTTTGTTGTACAGGATTCTTTTAGCTATCCTGGGTTTTCTGTTTTTCCAAATGAAGTTGAGTATTATTCTTTCCAGGTCTGTGAAGAATTGTTGGGATTTTGATGGGGATTGCATTGAATCTGTAGATGGCTTTTGGTAAGATTGCCATTTTTACTATGTTAATCCTACCTATCCATGAGCATGGGAGATCTTTCCATTTTCTGAAATCATCTTCAATTTCTTTCTTCAGAGACTTAAAGCTCTTATCACACAGGTCTTTTACTTGCTTTGTTAGAGTTATCCCAAGGTAACTTATATACCCCCAAGGTATTTTATATTATTTGTGGCTATTGTAAAGGGTGATGTTTCTCTGATTTCTTTCTCAGCCCATTTATCATTTGTATATAGGAGGACTACTGATTTTTTGAGTTAATCTTGTATCCTGCCACATTACTGAAGGTGTTTATCAGCTGTAGGAGTTCCCTGGTAGAATGTTGTGTTTCACTTATGTATACTATCATATCATCTGCAAATAGTGAAAGTTTGACTTCTTCCTTTCCAATTTGTATCCCCTTGATGTCCTTTTGTTGTCTTATTGCTCTAGCTAGAACTTCAAGTACTATATTAAATAAATATGGGGAAAGTGGACAGCCTTGTCTTATTCCTGATTTTAGTGGAATCGCTTTGAGTTTCTCTCCATTTAACTTGATATTGGCTGTTGGCTTGCTTGAAATTGCCTTTATTATGTTTAGGTATGTTTCTTGTATTCCTGATCTCTCCAAGACCTTTATCATGAAGAGGTGTTGGATTTTATCAAAGGCCTTTTTAGCATCTAATGAAATGATCATGTGGTTTTTTTTCTTTCAGTTTGTTTATATGGTGCATTGCATTGACAGATTTTAGTATGCTGAACCATCCTTGCATCTCTGGGATGAAGCCTACTTCATCATGGTGGATAATTTTTTTGATGTGTTCTTGGATTTGGTTTCCCAATATTTTATTGAGTATTTTTGCATCAATGGTCATGAGGGAGATTGATGTGTAATTCTCTTTCTTTGTTGCATCTTTGTATGGCTTGGGAATCAGAGTAACTGTAGCCTTGTAGCATGAATCTTAAAGGTACTTTTTAATAAAATCAAGCTTGGAGCCAGGTATTGGGGTGAATGCTGGAAGATCAGAGAAGCAGAACAAGCCACAGCCACCTCACCTCACAAGTTCCTCAGCTGATCCTGTTTCCTCAGAAACAGCCTCTCAGTCCTTATCCAGAATGAATTGCTGCTCAAAAGCCTGAATGCTTAACCAGGCAAATGCTTCTAGTTTCTGGTCTTCACACCTTATATACCTTTTTGCTTTCTGTTGTCACTTCCTGGGATTAAAGGCTCACTTTCTGGGATTAAAGGCGTGAGTCACCATGCCTGGCTGTTTCCAATGTGGCCTTGAACTCACAGAGATCCAGAGGGATTTCTGCCTCTGGAATGCTAGGATTAAAGGCGTGAGTGTCACCATTTTCTAGCCTCTGTACCTAGTGGCTATTCTGTTCTCTGACCCCAGATAAATTTATTAGGGTGTACAATATTTTGGGGAACACAATACAACCACATAGCCTCATAAGAGGAGTTTGGTAAAGTTCCTTCTGTTTCTATTGTGTGGAACGATTTGAAGAGTATTGCTGTTAACTCTTTGATAATCTGGTAGAATTCTGCGTTGAAACCATCTAGTCCTGGATTTTTTGAGGAGGGGTGGTTGTGAGACTTTTAATGACTGTTTCAATTTCCTTGGGGCTTATTTATGTATTTAAATTGTTTATATGGTCTTGATTTAACTTTGGTATGTGGTACCTATCCAGAAAACTGTCCATTTCTTTTAGATTTTCCAATTTTGTGGAGTACAAGTGTTTGAAGTATGATTTGATGATTCTCTGGATTTCCTCATTGTCTGTTGTTATGTCTCCCTTTTCATTTCTGATTTTGTTAATTTGGATGCTCTCTCTCTACCTTTTGGTTAGTTTGAATAAGGGCTTGTCTATATTGTTTATTTTCTTAAAGAATCAACTCTTTGTCTCATTGATTCTTTGTATTTTTTCTTTGTTTTTATTTGATGATTTCAGCTCTCAATTTGATTATTTCCTGTCATGTGCTCCTCCTGGGTGACCTTGCTTCTTTTGTTCTAGAGCTTTTAAGGGTGTTGTTAAGTCACTAGTGTGAGGTTTCTCCACCTTCTTTATGGGGGTATTTAATGCTATGAATTTTCCTCTTAGCACTGCTTTTATAGTGTCCCATAAGTACATTTATTTTCATTGAACTCTAGGAAGTCTTTAGTTTCTTTCTCTATTTCTTCCTTAACCCATTGGTGATTCAGTTGAGCATTATTCAGTTTTCATGAGATTGTAGGCTTTCTGTAATTTTTTGTTGTTGTTGAAATTTAACTTTAAGCCATGGTGGTCTGATAGAATACAGGAGGTTATTCCATTTTTTTTAATCTGTTGAGATGTGCTTTGTGACCGAGTATGTGGTCAATTTTAAAGAAGGTTCCATGGGGTGCTGAGAAGAAGTTATATTCTTTTTTGTTAGGGTGAAATGTTCTGTAAATATCTATTAATTCCATTTGAGTCATAATATCTGTTAGATCCCTTATTTCTCTGTTAAATTCCAGTCTGGCAGATCTGCCCAGGGGTGAGAGTAGGGTGTTGAAGTCTTCCAGTATTAATGGTTGGGGTTTGATGAGTGATTTACGCTTTAATAATGTTTCTTGTACATATGTGGGTGCCCTTGTATTTGGGACATAAATGTCCAAAACTGAAACTTTATCTTGGTGGATCTTTCCTGTGATGACTATACAATGTCCTTCCATATCTCTTTTGATTGACTTTAGTTTGAAGTCTAGTTTGGTAGATATTAGAATAGCTACACCAGCTTGCTTCTTAAGTCTTTTCCCAGCCTTTTTTGCTGAGGTAGTGTCTATCTTTGAGGATGAGGTGTGTTTCTTGTATACAGCAGAAGGATGGATCCTGATTTCATATCCATCCTGTCAGCCTGTGTCTTTTAATAGGTGAATTAAGTCCATTGATATTAAGGGATATTAATGGCCAGTGATTATTAGTTCCTGTTATCTTTTGGTGGTAGTGTGTGTGTGTATTTCTTTTCTTTGGGATTTACTGCTGTGGGGTTATCTATTGCCTGTGTTTTTGTGGGTGTATATGACTTCCTTAGGTTGGAATTTTCCTTCTAGTGCTTTCTATAGGGCTGGATTTGTGGATAGGTATTGTTTAAATCTGGTTTTGTCTTGGAATGTCTTGTTCACTCTGTCTATGGTGATTGAAAGTTTTGCTTGGTATATTAGTCTAGGCTGGCATACATGGTCTCTTAATGTCTGCATTTCATCTGTCCAGGACCGTCTGGTTTTCAAAGTTTCCATTGAGAAGTCGGTTGTTATTCTGATGAATTTGCCTTTATAAGTCACTTGGCCTTTTTCCTTTGCTGCTCTTAATATTCTTTCTTTATTCTGTATGTTTAGTGGTTTAATTATTATGTGATGAAGGGACTTTTTTGGAGGGTCTAGTCTATTTGATGTTCTATAAGCTTCTTGTATCTTCATAGGTATTTCCTCCTTTAAGTTGGGAAACTTTTCTTCCGTGATTTTGTTGAGTATATTTTCTGTGCCTTTGAGTTGGTATTCTTCTCCTTCTTCTATTCCTATTATTCTTGGTTTTTGCCTTTTCATGTTGTCCCAGATTTCCTGGACATTTTGTGTTATGAGTTTTTTGGCTTTGGTGTTTTCTTTGACTGGTGACTCTATTTCTTCTATAGTGTCCTCTACACCAGAGATTCTCTCTTTCATCTCTTGTATTCTGTTGGTTATGCTTGCTACTGTGTTTCCTGTTTGTTTACTTAGATTTTCTATTTCCAGCCTTCCCTCTGTTTGTGTCTTCTTCATTGTTTCTATTTAACTTTTCAGGGCTTGAATTGTTTCCTTCACATGTTTAATTGCTTTGTCATGGTTTTCTTGTCTTTTTTTCTAAAGGGAATTATTGATTTCTTCCAATTATTTATTTGTCTTTTCCTCAATTTTTTTTATTGATTTCTTCCAATTTTTTGTTTCTTTTTTCCTCAATTTCTTTAAGGGAATTTTTCATTTCCTCTTTAAAGACCTCTAGCATCTTCATGAAGTTATTTTTAAGGCCATTTTCTTCTGTTTCTTCTACATTGTGATGTTCAGATCTTGCTGTTGTAGAAGGTCTAAGTTTGGGTGATGTCATATTGCTCTTTATGTTGTTGTATGTATTTTGCCTACCCATTTCTTCCTCCAATAGGTGCAAGACGTGCCTGTGTCTGAGTGAGCTATTATTGGTTCAGTCTGTGCTTGCTGTATCTGTGTCTCAGGGGGCCACTCTGAGTCCAAACTTAGCTCATGGTGTAATTGGAGCTGGCAGATTCTGTATCTCAGGGAGCTGCTCTTGGTCCAATCCAAGCTGGCTGGTTCTGTGGCTCAGGGTGCCACTCTTGGTCTTATCAGGGCTCTTGTCCAGTCAGAGCTGGCAGATTCTGTGTCTCAGGAAGCCACTGGTGTCACAGGGGGATGGATATTAGGGCAAGGTGTGGGTCTTGTGGATTGGTGGGCCCAATGGGGGAGCTTGCCCCCAGGAGTCTTTCCTGCTGGCCAGTAATTCTTGGTCCAATGTGATCTGGCTTATACCCTGTCTTAGGAAGTTACTGGGGTCACAGGTGGATGAGTATTAGGGTAGGACATGGGTCTTGTAGATTGCAAGGTCCAATGTTTTTTTTTTTTTTTTGTGGGGGAGCCTGCCCACAGGAGTTTTCCTTGCTGGCTGGCACCCGGGGCAGAGATGGGTGAGGGTTCTTGGGGACTGGCTGTATCCCAAGGCCTAGGTCCTTGAGGCATGACTCTCTGGGTCAGAGAAGAGTCACTCACCTATTGGTCCAATGAGAGCTGGCAGATTCCCTGTCTCAGAAAGTTACTGGGGGTACAGGCAGATGGGTATTGTGGTAGGGCATGGGTCTTGTAGATTGCAGGGTCCGGTGGTGGGTTTTAGTGGGTGAGCCTGCCCACAGGAGTTTTCCCTGCTGGCCAGAAACTGGGACAGAGAGATGGTGCATCCCTTTAATTGCAGCACTCATGAGGCAGAAGCAGGTGGATCTCTGTGGATTTGAGGCCAGTCTGGTCTATAGAGTGAGTTCCATGCCAGCCAAAGCTACACAGAGAAACCCTTTCTCGAAACAACCCCCCCCCACACACACACACAATGCGAAGAGCTACCAACCAATGAGCAAGGATGTGGCATATATAAAGCTCTTCTCAGGTAGAGGTATTGCACCAAGAACGATGGAAATAAAGGTTCCCCTTGGACTCACTATTTCTGCTCATATCAATAAAGTACAGGAACAGATTGTGTGTAGTTGCACATGCCTTTAATCCTAGCATTCAAGAGGTGGAAATACTATAAGTGCCAGAGGAGGTAGAGGACACCAGGAGAACAAGGTCTTCTGAATCAACTAGGCAAGACACCTATGAGCTCACAGAAACTGAAGCAAGCACAAATCTTACATGACTGTATACCAGGTCCTCTGCATATTTATTATAGCTGTTAGCTTAGTATTTCTTTGGAAGTTTTGACTGTGAGAACAAGTGGGTCTCTGACTCTTGTGCCTGCTCTTGGGACTTTCCCTCTTTTTGGGTTCTGATGTGCAATGATTGATTTTGATTCATCTTATTATGTTTTATTTTGTCATATTTTGTTGTTATCTCTTAGAAGCCTGGTCTTTTCTAATGAGAGACAGAAAAGAAGTAGATACAAATGGGAGGGGATATGAGTAGGAACTGAGAAGAGCAGAAGTAGAGGAAACCATAATCAGGATATATTGTATGAGAAGAGAATCTATTTTCAATATAAAAAAAAATTAAAAATAAAATTAAAAAGGAGGAAATGCACATAGCTTTGTTGTCCTGTCATGTAAAATTCCTGAAATATTTTTTAAAAAGGAAAAAAAAAAGCAGAAGATCCCAAGAACACAAGATATAGGATGTGTATGCCTGCTTCTGATCTCTCAGCATCCTAGGCCCAGTGAATGTTCACAGTTACAGAATTACTGTAATCTTTTGAATGGTGGTAGTGAGAAAGGGGGCAGAATTGTGTCACAATTCAAAAAAGATCGAATGTTACACTGAAACAGACATTTCAGACTAAGATTCTCTTTGGTATTTGAAAGTCAATGAAACTGAGGGAAGTGTGCCTGACTGTTGTAGAATATTATTTTAGATGTATTACATTTGTTTATGCTCTGGAACATTTGTTTAATGATCCGAAGATGTGTTGCCTTCTTTAATTTTGCATTTGATTAACTCTGTGAAGCTGTGTTACTTTGCCTGGCTAAAACACCTGATGGTCTAATAAAGAGCTGAACAGCCAATAGCAAGGCAGGAGAAAGGATCGGTAGGGCTGGCAGGAAGAGAATAAATAGAAGGAGAAATCTAGGCGAAAAAAAAGAAAGAGCAAGAGAACAAGGAGAGGGGGATTCCAGGGGCCGGCCACCTAGCCACACAGCCAGCCATGGAGTAAGAGTGAAAGTAAGATATACAGAAGTAAGAAAGAAAAAAGCCTAGAGGCAAAAGGTAGATGGAATAATTTAAGTTAAGGAAAGCTGGCTAGAAACAAGCCAAGTTAAGGCTAGAGTATTTATAATTAAGAATAAGCCTCTATGTGTGATTTATTTGGGAGCTGGGTGGCAGGCCCACAGAATAGTAAAGAGTAAAAAACAACCAACTCCACCTTACCCCAGAGAAGACTTTCAAGAACCATAGGTTGTTTCCATGCCTCTCATGACCTAGCCTTTCTCACCTCCCTAGAAGTTTTAGTCATGGCAACCAGGAAGTAGGAGAGAAAATATTCACTAACCCGAGGCCCTGTTTTGGTAAAAGAGGATGATTCAGTATCAGTAACTGATTAAAAGAGACAAATTTTAATACAGCATATTTACTTTTCTCTCTGTCATCCCTTGGAGGAAAATTTGAAGGAAAAAAAATTATTAGAAAATTACACATTGAGTGTTCCAGTGTTTAGTCTGTAACAGAACACTTTACTATTTCAAATAGCAAAATGAATATGAGTGTTTAGATGGGGATTTAGTTTCCTTTGGGTATGTAAATTTCCACTTTTTATTAACTACACTATATTTTCATTCTAGCTTTATTAATTTCAATTCATCCACCTTATACACAGAAATGTGTCAAAGGCATTCCATAGCATGGGAATGGACAATCTCATGTGGGGAAAGTTTAGTCCTATCACTGGGTGGCTCCTCAGAGCTATTGTGGATGACCACCAGGCTGGAGAGAGGTATGGAACATTCTTTTTTTTTTGTTATTATTCATTTTACATACCAACCACAGATCCCCCTTTCATCTGTCTTCCCTCTCCCCGCACCCCTGTGTAATCCCTCCCAACCCACCCCTCATCCCCTACTCCAAAAGGGTAAGTTCTCCCATGAGGGGACAGCAAAATCTGGTGCTTGGGAAATTCCCGGGAATCCGCAAGTACGACTCCAGATTGGACTATTTGCAGTAGTGGTGAGGGTGCCTGAACTGGCCTACCCTAGTAATCCAACATTGCTCTAACAAATATATATTGAGAATGCTTTTCACCAGTGCCATAACAATTACTGAGCATCTGAAAATATTTTTGGACCTTGCTCACCAGAGACATAGAATCTAGATGCAGACACTGACTTGGTCTCACTATTACAGTAAGTCAGAGCCCTGCAATGCAGTTAGTGTCTTCTATGGGCTACATTATTCTGAGAGACACTGTTTAAATTTCAAGGGATAAAGGGGATGTTATCACTGAGGTGCTGATATGCTTGATGGACATACTGGGAAGGAAAACCCTTTCAATTAAAGAATACTGGAGATCTGAAAGCTTTGATTTGAAGTCAGCAGATAACTGACAATGTCTGATCTAACCCTGCCTCACTTTCCATTGAATAACTTATTAAAGTGGTAGAAATGATTACATTCTAAGCATACTCATTAAAAACTTCTAAAATGCTAAAGAGAATTTTCCTTGATCAAAGTCTTCATATGGCCTTATAACCAAATTTGCAGAGAACACTGAAATAAAGCTGATTTTCCTTGGGGCAGGTCTTTGTTCATCTCCCTATCAAAGACAGGAAATGCGGGGATGCCCATGGCTTTGAGCAGATATTTTACAATACTAGCTCTTATCCTGTCTTCAGCCCTGGTCATGAGCTTGGTAATTAGCAAATTAATCAATCTCTGTGCATAAAATTCACCTTTTTATGGCTTTGTTAAAACAATTATCCAACTACTTGACACTTAAACAATGGGATATTTATTAATTTTAATGTGCAAGGCATTTGCTGAATTATAAAGCATATAAATCTCGGTGAATAAAAGGTTTTAGTGGTGGTAAATTTCACAATTAACCACAGTCCTACAGAATATCCCCATCCTTGCCATTCCCTCTCACTCTTAGAGGAAGCAGAGGTTAACATTTGAGTTTCAGCTAGGAGGAAAGATTCAAGGGCTAAGAATTTTCCTACAGGCAGATATATGGAATGTTAGATCCTAATTGCAGAAACCATAGCCAAGTCCTTGGTTTAGGGTAGATAAACAAGATCATGTAATTATGCATCAGTCATTTGTGGAACACCTACCTTATGCCAAAATATATCAGAAAATAAAACAGCAAGGACTACCAGTATATCAATTGTTTCTGTAGAAATGGGAAACTGTTCATCATATTGGCACCAGAATCCTAACTTGTTGGACAATTGTATGCCAATTCTATTGTGCTTTAAAATTAATAGGAAATTCAAATATTGTTTGGCCTTCAGGAAACAGGAAATGTTTGGAATTGGTTATTTGTTCAACAACAATATAAGTGAAAAAGAAAGAGAAGTTAATATAACTAAAAGACATATAGTTCATATACAGGGCACTCATCACTGAAAATAGTAACTGTACTATCTACTTATGTACAAACTACATGTGTGCATCTATATTTTATGCATGTAAATATATTGTATGTATATATTATATATTGTACCTGAAAATATAATATATAATACATAATTATAAGTTTATATTATAAAGATTAATGCTATGTTTTTAATTATTTTGTGATTTCATTTTCCTGTTATGTAAATAGACTTTCAAGAGTTAGTTTACTTGGATTTTATATACTTCCTAATATTTCATAAACAAATATTAATAAAGGTAACTTTAATATTAATTATCCATATTTAAAAGACAAATAGCAAGAAAATTTCAAGACAACAAATCACAAGAATTTTGAGAATGATCAGGAATCCAATGAGCTGTTACTGTAGCAATGTAGTTTAACATGATTTAGTTTCAATTCTACATAGGATGCTCTGGCTTTAAAACCATGACTTTACATAGTAGGTAAATAGAAAAAGATATACTAATACACATACACACATATAGCCATGCACAGATACATACATACAAAGATACACATTCATATAGATACATGTGTAGCTTGAGTTTTTCTGCCTGGCCCACGGTCAGGATAAATCTCTTTCACCTGCCAGTCCCACAGCCGCTCAGACCCAACCAAGTAAACACAGAGACTTAATTTGCTTACAAACTGTATGGTCGTGGCAGGCTTCTTGCTAACTGTTCTTATATCTTAAATTAATCCATTTCTATAAATCTATACCTTGCCACATGGCTCATGGCATACCAGCATCTTTACATGCTGCTTGTCCTGGCGGTGGCTGGCAGCTTCTGACAGCATCTCCTTCCACCTTCCTGTTCTTTTTATTCTCTCTGTTAGTCCCGCCTATACTTCCTGCTTAGCCACTGGCCAATCAGTGTTTTATTAGCAACACATTTGCCATACAGAACATCCCACAGCACTTCCTGTGGGGGTATTGTGTTCCCCAAACTATTGTGTATGCTAATAAACTTATCTGGGGTCAGAAAACAGGACAGCCACAATATTAAACATAGAGGTTAGGCAGTGGTAGGATACGCCTTTAATCCTAGCATTCCAGAGACAGAAATCCCTCTGGATGTCTGTGAGTTCAAGGCCACATTGGAAACAGCTAGGCACGGTGATACACACCTTTAATCCCAGAAAGCACGCCTTCAATCCCAGGGAGTGGTGGTAGAAAGCAGAAAGGTATATAAGGCGTGAGGACCAGAAATTAGAGGCCTTTGGCCTGGGGAAGCCCTTGGCCTAGAGAAGCATGTGGCTGGTTAAGCTTTCAGGCTTCTAGCAGCAGTTCAGCTGAGACCCATTCTGGATGATGGCTTGGGGCATCCAGTCTGAGGAAACAAGACCAGCTGAGGATTCAGCGAGGTGAGATAGCTGTGGCTTGTTCTATTTCTCTGACCTTCCAGTGTTCACCCCAATAACTGGCCTCGGGTTTGATTTTATTAATAAGACTTTTAAGATTCATGCTACAACTCCCCCCCCTTTTTTTTTCAAAAAGGAAGGTTTTAACCTTAACAAAGTAAATTACATATAATTTGGGAATTTGGGCGTAGCTTCTCTTACTACTTCCTGCTGGAGGGGGGCGCTGTATCTTATGGGGACACACAAAGAAAATTTTAAAATTATGGAGTAGTCCGTGAGAGTGTATCATCTGAGCCAGTTGCCTTGAAACGATTCTAGATGTTGGATCATCTGAGCCATGGTGTCATCGGAGACCTTTCAGGTGGTCTTGGCTGGTCAAACCTGATGTATCTTAATCTGGAACAAATCCATAGCCTCTGGCTTTCTGTGGAAACAAAATCAGAGCTTCCTTTCCAAAGCAACATATCCTTACATCCAAATTTTGAAGTCAGGGTATCTTTAAAATATACATATTGGTTTAACTCAGCTTCCTTTACAATCAAATATCTCTCTGCAGTTAAGAATCCCAAAGACAACACAATGCAGATTCTCTGTGTGATATCCATCTTTACGTGGCTTATATTTTATACTACCTTTACTGTCTCTTTAAAGACTTCATTTTTCAAAACTATTTCTTTATATAACTGTATATATTCCCTTTTATCTCTCTTTGAAGCCTACGTACATTTTTACACACATTTTAAAGCATTTAAAGTCTTGTTCCATCTGAATCTGTCTTACCGTGAATCAATTGTTTTAAACTGCAGCATTCTAAGACTGAAATGGTGCTGTGGCTGCTGGCTCCACCCACCTCAGCTTCCCAACATGGCGGTGATACCTTTACCGTCAGCTCTGGGAGCCTTCGTGGGTCTATGCTTCCATTAAAGCAGCGTGTAGCCCAGAAACCTCTTTTTGTTTTGTACTAGCAAAGGCTAAATCCACAATGCAGTTTAATGTGCCACTTGCAGACGCCTCATTCCCGCCATACTGCAGGTCGAACCCACACGCCAGGAACCCACAAGTAGATCAAACCCGCAGGCTGCGGCTAACTTGAGAAAGACAACTAGGAAGCTGTTTTAGCTCCGTTTTAGAATCTTCTTTTTACGCTTTCTCAGGTTTTAAGTGGAAATTCCTGCCCCACGTTCTGGCGCCATTTGTAGCTTGAGTTTTCCTGCCTGGCCCACGGTCAGGATAAATCTCTTTCACTTGCCAGTCCCACAGCCGCTCAGACCCAACCAAGTAAACACAGAGACTTAATTTGCTTACAAACTGTATGGCCGTGGCAGGCTTCTTGCTAACTGTTCTTATATCTTAAATTAATCCATTTCTATAAATCTATACCTTGCCACATGGCTTGTGGCTTACCGGCATCTTTACATGCTGCTTGTCCTGGCGGTGGCTGGCAGCTTCTGGCAGTGTCTCCTTCCACCTTCCTGTTCTTTTTATTTTCTCTGTTAGTCCCGCCTATACTTCCTGCTTAGCCACTGGCCAATCAGTGTTTTATTAGCAACACATTTACCATACAGAACATCCCACAGCATACATGCATACATATTTATCCACACAAACATATATGACATCTACATACACACATAATCTATTCAATAAAATGAGGTCTAGAAAATTTTCCATTTGTGACTTATCCAGAAAGTGGAGCATAAAATTATTATAATTAGCCCCCTTTATGTAATGATTTATCTAAGCTTATACCACATTACATTATATGTATGAATTATCGGTGAGATCTTATTGCAATAAGCTGAGGTTTATTAGGCATTTCAAGCTCTTTGCAAATGTAATACTCCACATTCCATTAATTATAAAGAAATAACTCTAACTCAATATATACAAAACTCATATGAACAAATACTTTTTTGCCAAGGATAATTTTATATAAAAAATAACTAAACACATGAAGAAATAATACCACCAATGGGAAGCTGATAAGCCAAATGAGAAGAAATAGAATTAAAGAGCTTGATATACTTGGACTTCCTGAAAGAGTATCTGAAAAATGAATATACTAAAATAATGTAAACAAGGACACAAAGATAAAGAAAGTGAAACACAATTAAAAGATAACTGGTAGCTTTAACAGAAAGAGAATTTCTAGAAATGAATAGCAGACACTGAAATTTAAAACACAGAAGATGATAAACAGTAAACCAGACATAGTTGAAAAAGAAAGATTTGTCAGCTGTAGGGCAAATTTAAGAAACTTGCCTAAAATTGAGGAAAGAGATATAAAATCAAATAATAAATTTCAAAATGCAGTATTCAAATGATACTATCAACAGCATCAGAAAACTTTCTGAAGATGAGGTTTATAAAATCACAGATTCTGAGAAGGGTCAATAATTAATTTTTAAAGCAACACTCCACATGATGATCATACATGCTGCATTAGTTACTTTCTCATGACCAAAAGTGGCATATGGGGCATTTTATTTTGACTTAGAGTTCAAGATTTGGAGTCCATGATGGTAGAGGAAGCATGACACTAGAATGCTAGAGCAAAAGCTGAAAGATCATTCTTCAAATAGCAACTCAAAGCAGAGAGTGAACTAGAAACAGAATTGCCTCCAGCAAAGTTCCACCTCCTAAAGTTTCCATCACCTCCCACAAATAGTGTCTATAATTATGAACCAAGGGATCAGATATGTGAATCTTTAAGAATAGTGATGAGAGACTGGATCAAAGCAAGACAAACAAGAAAAACATCAAATCCTCTATCTTCTCATCAGTATCTTTAGTTTCAAGGGGCATATACAGCTCAATCACTCCAGTTTCTCTGACTTACATCTCTCTCTTGGGTGAGTTCCATTCCTGTATGCCACTGTCCTTTCCAGATGTCTGTGAGTGTCTAGGAGCTCAGGTTAGTTGTTTTGTGGGTTCCCTTGTGATGACATTGATACCCTTGGCTCATATAATCCTTCTTCCATCTCTTCAACAGGATCCTCCAAGCTTGGACCAGTGCTTGGCTATGGGTCACTGCATCTGTTTTCATCAGTCACTGGATGAAGTCTCTGTGATGACAATTGGGACAATTACCGATTTGATTACAGGAAATGGCCAGTTCAGACACCTTCTCTGCTATTGTTAGGAGTCTCAGCTGGGATCATCCTTGTAGATTCATAGGAGTTTCCCTTGTACCAGGTTTCTACCTGACCCAATCTCAAACAGCCAAGAGACACTTAAAGAATTGTTCAACATCCATAGCCATCAGGGAAATGCAAATCAAAATGGCTCTAAGATTCCATCTTATACCAGTCAGAATGGCTAAGATCAAACACACTAATGAGAGCTTATGCTGGAGAGGATGTGGAGCAAGGGGAACATCTTCTCCACTGCATGTGAGAGTGCAAACTTGTACAGCCACTTTGGAAATCCATATGGAGATTTCTCAGAAAATTGGGAATCAATCTACCTCAAGACCCAGCTATACCACTCTTAGGCATGTACCCAAAGGATGCTTAATCATTTCACAAGGGCACTTGCTCAGCTATGTTCATAGCAGCATTATTCATAATAGCCAGAACCTGGAAGCAACCTAGTGCCCCCCAACAGAGGAATGGTTAAAGAAAATGTGGTATATTTACACAGTGGAGTGTTACTCAGATGCTAAAATCAATGACATCAGGAAATTTGAAGGCAAATGGATGGAACTAGAAAAAAATCATTCTGAGTGAGGTCATCCAGACCCAGAAAGTATGTACTCACTCAAGCACTTATTAGTTGTAAAGTAAAGGATAGCCATGCTACAATCCACAGCCTTAGAGAGGCTAGATAACAAGGAGGGCTCAAAGCAGGACAGGGATGCATGGATTTCCCTGGGAAGGAGAAATAAAAGAGATCTCCTGGGTAGATTGGGGTGGGCAGAGTTGGTGCATGCATTTAATTTTTTTCTTTTTTTTTAATTAAGAAAGTTTTTGTATTTATTTTACATACCAATCAAAGATCTCCCTTTTCCCTCCTCCCACCCCTCCACCTTTCCCCTTCCAACCTACCCCCCATTCTCTCCTACAAGAAGGTGAGGCTTCCCATGGGGAGGTACATTTAGTAGAGGCAGGTCCCAGTGCCCCCTCCCCCCTCCTGCCTCAAGGCTATGTGAGGTGTCTCATCATAGGTAGGCTCCACAAAGCCTGCTCATGCATTTGATTTTTAAGAACAGAAAACTCTTTACTCCCTTTCCTTTTACAAGTTGAAAGCTCATCAAGAAGAGATCTTTCCCCAAGGGAACCCTTCCCATTGTTCCAATGAAGAGCAGAAGGTCTCTCCTAAATGAAAATTACATCTCCTGTTTCAGAGTATGCTTTGGCTTTGATATTAAAATTCTTGGTGTTCTTTTTCCTTCCAAACTATAGAATTTGAATTTCTTTCTGTTCAGTTTGCTCTTTCTTCATTGTAGGTCTACATAAGAGTTATCAATAATTGCCAACTACAAACTCAACATAATAGTGTCTTGAAATGCCCACTGCTTAAAAAAAATGGTCCATTGTTTTTCAATTTAGCTTTGCGTAAATTCTCAGGACATGGGTAGAAAACAGCCAGACTCATTGCTAAAATACTACCATGAATGACTTTAAGTCAAGTTGTTAATAGGGACCTTGTTTCACCCTGAAAGATCATGAACTAGACTTTCATTGTCTGCATTACTCTCCACACTACCTTTACAGGCTGTTACTATGATGTACTCTTAAGTTCTGCTTATATTTTGTCCTAAGTTTCAAAGTCTTCCATGTTCATCAAACAAAACAACCTTGTCAGGTTGTTCACAGAAAATCCCTACTTCTGGAACCAAATCAGGTATCAATTACTCTTATATGCTAAATAAAGCACTATGCCAAAAGCAACATTTATAAGAAACAATGTACGTTAGTTTATAGTTCCAGAGATAGAGAGACAGAGTTCCTGGTAGGCTGCAAGGCATGGTAGCAAGAGCAGGAAGCTTAGATGACACATTTTTAACAGCAAAAGTGAGAGTGGACAGAAGTAGAATGAAACCATAAAATCTCAAAGACCACCCTGATGACATACTTACTTCAGAAAGGATCCACTTCCTGAAGATTCCATAACCTCCCCCCAAGCATATCAACAACTGGAGACTTAGTAGTCAAATCCATGAGCCAATGGGAGACATTTCACATTCAAACCACCACATCTGCTAAATTTGAAAAGAGGGGTACTCGTTAATAGGAAAATATAATAAGAGAGATATGTAGACGTAAGAGTTGAATGACATACTTCAAAAATTCAAGACGAAGTAAATAGGAATTATTTAGAACAAATAACATTGTCAACCATACTAAGAACATTAAATTGAAAACAAAAGAGAATGTTCATGTTAAGAAAGAAATTTCCACAAGTTAGATAAATCAAAGCAAGTGAAATTATACACATTGTGGTGAAACTTCATTTCTTGAAGACAGCATTTATATAAAAGACAACCAGTAAGCTTGACTATTGAAATGGCATTGTGATGATGGAGTATGGTGGTCTCTCTCCAATAAAAATCAAAAGTCATTTCACTAATGAAAACATTCTGTAAGTTAATCATCCTTTAAGTCTTTACAAGTTTTCCCATAGGCTACATAAAATGTGTAGTTCTCTTTAAGGAAAATAGTTCTATCTAGGTAAAAAAAAAATCAAAGCTGTTTGGTATCTAACTGATGACATATTATCTTTGTCCTTTTCCAGCTCAGTGTGATGAGAGGATTATTATAGCTGTACTTCAAACCAAACAGATGAATCTTCCTCTATACCCACTGTCTCAGTCTAAGGCTACTGATTTACCCCAAGAGAAGTACCAATATCTCCCATACCCTTTGAGCTTGGAATCACAGAAATTCTTCTGAGAAGCCACAGACAGGAAAATTGATCGTCCTTTCTTCTTTTAGTTTTCACCCAAATAGAAAAGGTATTCTAAGTAAAATGGGTCAAGAAATCCTGAACCCAAACATGTATACATTGTGTCCTTGTTCACTGGATGTGCAGGACAAAATGGATAACTTGAGAAGACAAAGAACCACCTCCTTCCCTATTGCCTTAGTGGGTTAGCAATGATGGCAGTCAAAGAAAAGTCAGCTGCTGTCTTCATCATTTATCCCAGATACTGTAGCACAGAGGTTCCATCCAGAGGAAACACAATCCTTATGAACAAAGAATTTAGATCTCTGCTACCGCATACTAAATGTCAAATTAACTGGGAAATTTCATGTATACAGATATTGGTGGATACAATGGAGATTACAAATACACATTTAAGAGGAGAATTGAATATTTGAATTCCAATATAAAACCAGAAACCCATATATGACATGGAAGTGCAATAATAAAGAACCAGGGACACCACAAAGAAGCAAGTTCCTAGGATCAAAACATCTTCCAAGGCTAATGAGACCATGACCCTTATTTTAAATAGGATCTCACCACTGAACCATTTCTTCTTAGAGTTCTACTTAAGAAAATAAAAATGCTGCAATTAGTGAATACTAACTAGGTATAACCACAGAAGTCAACAATCCTCAGTGTTTGAGCTGCACATTCCGAAAAATACCGTCAGCAGTCCTGCTCTGGGGAATACATTTCCCAAATTTGTCCAGACAAGCCATCAAATGAACATGCAAATTACAAGTTCCAAAGGGTAAAAAAAAGGATGAGTTTGTACAATACTTTACCTACAATACCCAGTTTGATAAAAACTCAGGAGGAATGCAAAAGAAAAATCAGGAATGTGTCACATACAAGAATAATAAGGAAAAAGAAAATCTGCCCATGAAAGACATCACATGTCAGATTTAGGAGTGAATAAAAGTTCAAAGTATTCATTATAGAGACATTCAACTAGCTAAAGGAATCCAAATTTAAATGTATAAAAAGAAGCTATGGTGACAATATTTCATCAAACAGAAAAAAATTGTGAAGAGATAGAGATTAAATTCAATTAGTCCCACATGGAAATTTAGTAGTGAAAAGTTCAACCACTGATTTATAAAATTAATCAGGGAGACTCAATAATCTGTAGATATTCCCTGATTTATGATTAAATGGAGTTCTGATGAACTCAGAATAAATGGAAGATACTCTAAGTTTAAAATGCATTTAATTCAGCTCACCTGGCAGACACTGTAACTTAGCAACAAGTCCATGCATATTTTGGCTGTTTACTATCATGGCCATGTGACAAAGAGCTGGGGTTCACTGCCACTGCTCTGTACCAAAGGCAATTATATTATATAACACATGTGCAGAAAAATACCAAAATTCCAAGCTCAAAATATGATTCCTGTATAATGTGTATTGATATCCACTGATTGCAAGTCAGAAAATCATAAACTGGTGACTTTATTTAAATCGATATATGACAGAGTCAGCAAATTTGAAAAAAAAAGATTATGCAAACCAGGAATTTTGTACATAGTAGACTATCTTTGCCAGCTGAAGGTGAAATGAATGTAGTCTCATATGACAAATGATGAAAATTTATTGCTACCAGACCCATCTTGTAAAAAATACTAAAGTAATTTCTTTAGGTTGAAAATAAGGGATCCAGACTTTAAACTCAATTTATATGAAAAATTATGAGCACTAGTAAAGGTAATTAGGCAATTATAAGATAATATTAATGCACATTTATTCCATTTTTCCCCTTGATTAAAAAGTAATTATATAATGCAATATGTATAAAATTGTATTATTTACCTGGGGTGTATGAAACTCAGAAATTTGATATTAATATATTTCACAAGAGAAGCACAAAACTGGGAGGTGATAGGGAAATTGTGCTGAAGTATGAAAATGACATGGGTGGTATTGAATCCAGAGAAACAAGGGAAAATAAGAAGAACTAGAAAGTTAGAATGGTTACATGGCAAACCATAAATTAATATTTGATTTCCTTTCTTCAGATTATTTAATGAGCATACAATATTTGAAATAATAATTATTATAATATATTGTTGGGGTGGTGTAATAGGTGGATGTAGTGTGTATACTAACAGGATTGAAAGAGAGGACAGCTGAGTTACAGAGTGGTAGTTTTTCCTTTGTCACTGGCTGTATGATAACTGAGACTTCTAGAACTATGGGTCTAGTGGCTAAGCAAAAGCAAGATGCTGAAACACTTTAATCACTCGAGGAAACACCTGAAGGATTCCTGACAACCCCAGAGTTAGTAGGCCCAATAAGAACCCTGACTCTGCCACTTGACTACAAGCCCAGCCCTAGGGGCAACTTCCCTCAAAGCATACATTTGACCTTCTTTTAGCTCGAGTCGTTTATGTATAAGATTTGTCTCCAGCATATATTTCAGAAGTTGATGTTTTGTAGTTGAGAGCCCCAAATGCACCACATTTCTGAACTTGTTCTTCCTATATGCCTTGACATCTAATACCACCAGAATTCCATAGTCAGTTCTCTGTTATCTTGCGCCTGGCAAGTAACAGAGACCTGAATGGGAAGCTCCTGTGTGGGAACCTCCTTTATTAAGTGTCAATAATCTCACTAGACTAGAATGACTTCTATTACTGCTTATGGTGCTTTGGAAAATACAGTCATTTTCGTAATTGGGGGTCATGTGGGGAGAATTTGTTTTATCTGCCGTACTTTAAATAGAATTTGCCAAGGTTTTCCCCAACACAACCACAATTAAGGGAAGAGTGACTCTAGGCACTCGTTTGTAGAAGCTCATAAATAATATGGGCCCTTAAGCAAATAAGGAGAAAGGACTGTCGCCTTGGGACAAATGGCTTTCAGAAGTCCAGGTTATTATCATCAAATTAAAGGATTTTAGAATTTCTGCTTCCCACCACCTGTCTAGGAGAATTCCACATGGAATTTCTATGAAGAGAAGAGTAGCCAATGTTTTAGACTATCCCTTTAATAAGTGCAGTCTCATTCAGCCTTCCAACATGTCTGTAATATCAACTTTTGCTTCAACTTTCTCTTCCTAGCATATTTATTATTTTGTTTCTCAGCTTCACCTTCATAAATATACAAACACACCACACATGATACACACACACACACACACACACACACACACACACACACACACACCATAGACATACATAAAAACACCACATAGACACTCAGAGGCACCCACAAGACACACACACACACACACACACACACACACGCACACGCACACGCACACGCACACGCACACACACACCATTTGGGGGGAGATTTATTTCCAAATACGTCAAAGCAAACAATCCCACAATTCAGCAGTACTGGGAACTACAGAGTCCCTTGCTTTCACATCTCACATTTGCTTCTCAAATGTTCCAGAAATTCCTTCTTCATTTCCGAATTTCCAAGGAAATACTTACAGTAGGTGAAAGAGAAAATGATTCCCTCCAAAATTTTTGGTTTCTCCCTTAGTTGTATGGTTCAACTCTGAATTACATGCTTAAGAATCTCTTTGGATGGATAGGGTCAAGGTGCCCACAGTCATGCTGTATCTGATGAATCCTTCCTGTCTGAACCTTTCTCATTGGTAGAAGATTTTTCTTTTCAGTGTTCAGAAATTAACCCTTTCGTTGCTTTTCACATATGGTTTCCATTGAGTTCTAAAAAAAAATAATCTGATGTCTCTTGCTCTGAAGTATTTAGTAATTTTTCTTTATCCCAATATTGCATGTAAGTCAATATCTTTTATGTTGTGGCCTTTAAAATCTTTCTCTGAAATTTTACATGCACTAACTCATTGAGTCATGCCACTACACCATACCTGTGTAATCAAGTGACAGTGTATAAATTGAATAATGAAGTAAGACTTTGGGATTATATATATATATATATATATGTATATATATATATAAATATCAAGTAATACATACTATCAACCACCAGTTCAAACTACTTCTTAAATTACCTTTCTTGTTCACACTTAATTTGCTACCTTAATCTGATGTAATCATGATATGTTATTTAATCACCTATCCATTGTACACAATTTCTTATAAAAATCAGATAGGATCAAATTCTCAAAGCTTTGTTCCAAATATTTGTGGAGTAAAAACTTGTCATAGCCATTTCACAGTACCCCAAGATATCGCTCTGCTTTATTAACCCTCTGTTTGTCAGTCCCTATGTCTCAGCATTAACTTACAATGCTACATCATTGTTTGTACTTACATCAACAGTTTTTTTATTAAATCATATCCAGAAGCTGAGGGCAGACACGGGTAAAAGGAATTAATCATCACCTTTGATCATCAACCCATCCTAGCAAGAAAGGCACATCAGCAAATAAGGACCAGGCTGTTTTGTTCTTGTTCCTTGACCTCAACAAGTCCCTCATTCGACTATGTGCCTTTCTAAACTTTAGATTGTTTCAAGGTTTTTCACCTCAAAGCTATTAACAAAACATCTTAAACCAAACTTAAGTCATATTAAAAGCTTTGTTTTAGATATGATGCACACTGAAATACTTGACTATATCTCTCAATATTAAGACTAAAACAACTTGAGCTGGGCTTCAGGGACTAAGCCATGGTCTATATGGCTCCTTAAGAGAAACTCATGGATCTCAGCTATGTGACATCTCCTTGTTCCACCTCCCCTGCCATCTGCATCCACTCGCTTTCTGTCTCTTACTAGGAAATGAACAGGGCTTCTAAGGGAAAATAATGAAATAAGATAAAATAAAAGAAATCGGAATTGGACAAAACAAGCAAAAGGAAGAAAAGGAGTCTAAGGGAAGACACAAGAAACAGAGACCTACTGGTTTGCATGCTCAGGAATTCCATAATGCTAAACCAAGTCTGTGAAGACTAAACATAACCAGACAACAACCCACAACTCCAGAGAAGCTAGCTAACAAGACCCAAAGAGGGATGCATGGATAGCCCTGGAAGGAGAAATAGATGAGTGAACTGGGAGTGAGGGGTGGGAAATGAAGGGTAGGGGATGTGGGATGAGAACATAAGGGAATAGGATGGTCGAACTGGAACAGAGATGGAGTTGTAAAGCTATGAGAGAGATACCATGATGGAGGGAGATATGGGGATAGAGAGAAACCCGGTGCTAGGGAAGTTTCCAGGAATCCCCAAGGATGATCCCAGATTGGACTACTAGAAATAGTGGAGAGGGTGCCTGAACTGGCTTGCCCCAGTGATCAGATCAGCGAATACCCTAAGTGCTGTCACAGAACTTTTCTCCAATGACTGATGGAGGCAG
The DNA here is from genome assembly GCA_902168415.1 of Peromyscus melanophrys. NCBI lineage: Eukaryota > Metazoa > Chordata > Mammalia > Rodentia > Cricetidae > Peromyscus > Peromyscus melanophrys. Next base: position 23,879 of record CABHPR010119061.1, read on the forward strand.
ATGCAGAGTTCCACAGTCAAACACCAGGCAGAGCTCCAGGAGTCCAGTAGGAGAAAGAGAGGAGGGATTCTATGAGCAAGTCATCAGGATCATGATGGAGAAACCTGCAGAGACAACCAAACCAAACTAGTGGGAACTAATGAAAGTTGGATCAATGGCTGTGGAGCTTGCATAGGACTGACTAGGCCCTCTGAATGGTAAGACAGTTATGTAGCTTGATCTGCTTGGGGGGCCCCCTGGCGGTAGAATCAGAATCCATTCCTGGTGTGTGAGGGGTTTTTTTGTAGCTCACTACCTATGATGGGACACCCCATGCAGCCTTGAGGCAGGGGGAAGGGCTTGGACCTGCCTCTCCTTGATGTGCCTTCTTATGAGGGTGAAGGGAGGTGGGTTGGGGGAAGATTGGGTGTGGGAGGAGGGAAGAGGGGGATCTTTGATTTGGTGTCTAAAATGAACGAAAAATTTTTCTTAATTAAAGAAGAAAAGAAACCTTAACTAAAAAAAAAAAAAAAAAAAAAGCTAAACCAGAAGCCATAATATATACACAAAGGACCTAGTGTAGATCTATGAAAGCACTCTGGATGTTATCTCAGTCTCTGAGTTCACATGAGCTTTGATCATGTTGATTTAGAAGGCCTTGTTTTCTTGGTGTCCTCCATCTTCTCTGGCTCTTACACTCTTTCTACCTCCTCTTCAAAGGGGCAGGGATTTGATGGAGACATCCTATTTAAGGCTGAGTGTTCCAAGGTCTCTCACTCTCTACATAATGTGTTTCTGTGGATCTCTGTATTTGTTCCCGCTTGCTGTAGGAGCAAGCTTCTCTGGTAATGGCTGAGCAAGGCACTGATCTATTAGTGTAGCAGAATGTTATTATGATTCATTTTATTGTTTCTTTTCTTTTTAGACCAATAGTATTTGGTTTTACCCTAGTATCCTGGGCTATCTGGTCTCTGGTTCTTGGTCACCCAAAGAGTGTCAGGTATGGCTTCTTTCTGGTGGAGTGATCCTGAAGTCAAATCACATATTGGTTTGTTGCTGGAGAATTTCTCTCCAGCTCCCGCCAAGTCCTGCCAGTCCTGGAGCCCACTTATAAAATAAACACACAGACTCTTACATTGTTTAAACTGCTTGGCCATTAGCTCAGGCCTATCATTGTCTTGCTCTTACTCTTATATTTAGCCCATTTCTATTAATCTATACTTTGCCACGTGGTTTGTGGCTTACTGGTACCTTACATCTTGCTTGTCCTGGCGATGGCTCCAGGCAGTCTCCTCCTCAGTCTTCTTGTTTCCTCAATTCTCCTCTCTGTTAGTCCCGCCTATACCTCTTGTCTGGCTATCGGCCAATCAGTTTTTATTTATACAGAGTGATATCCACAGCACTTCCCCTCTTTTTTCTTTTTCAAAAAGGAAGGTTTTAACTTTAACAGAGTAAAATTACATATAACAAAACAATTATCAAGCAAGAATTACAGTTACAATATTAAAGAAGATATCCTATCTGTCTTATATTTGTGAGTTTAAGGTTTTATATCTAACTTATCTTTTATCATAACTAAGGAAAATTGTCAGTATCTAGTCTTCAACCACATCAAAGACCTCAGAAGGATATAATACTACCTGAGAAATGGGAGAAGGATGCAAGCAACTTTCAGGAGTCTTGCAGGGTAGACAGAGACAGCTGACAGCCTGGACAGTCATCCAAAGTTTTCTTGTAAAGTTGGGGCATCTGTCTTCAGCCCACAGGCCTAGAGTCTCTCAATCACTTTTCTCTGTGTCCTGTAGAATGTCTGGCAGTTTCCTCTGCAAAGCAGGAGCCTGAAGGACCATTTTGTCAAGCAAGGTTCAGTGGTCACCTTCCTATGGGTCCTGCATGTCCAGTTGATCAAGCAGTCCAGGCAAGAACAGTTTCTTGCCCAAATGGCTATTTTGCCAAGGTGAAAATAAACTCCATATGGAGTGTCTTAAATGCCCATCCTTCTCTCTGAAGTAAATCGGTGCTGCCAGGAGCAGACATGTCTCACTGTCCAGAAAGTCTAAATTTTTAAAATATTTTAAATGCCATATTCTGTAGGTCTTTGAAGTATTTGAAGATTACCTATCTATCTGAAATATATCTATGTATACCTAGAAGACTTAAATAACATGGCTACAAATATGATTACCATAGATGACTAATAATTAATCTATTTCTTAATTATCCATTACAATTTTCAATGAGTTACATAAACATAATACCTCAAACAAGAGTAGAAATATACACACAGTATAACAAAATCAACTTTAAGTTTGTATCAATAAACTAAAATTTATACCAATGTAAAGCATTTTAAACATAAACTAAAATCTATACCAATGTGAAACATTTTAAAAAAAGTTGTTGCTCTTTAAAAGTAGGTTCATTAATCTACCCTTTTATCCTATCATCTCTATAGCCTATATATCTATATCATATCCCCTTTTCTTTTTTAGGAAGAGATCGCATTTATAATCAATCTGTTTTAAATAAAAATATTGTGGTTTTTTTTAGAGACTTATTTATTTATTATGTATACAGTGTTCTGTCTGCACATATCCCTGCAGGTCAGAAGAGGGCACCAGATCTCATTACAGATGGTTGTGAGCCACCATGTGGTTGCTGGGAATTGAACTCAGGACGTTTGGAAGAGCAAGCAGTGCTCTTAACCTCTGAGCCATCTGGCAAGACTAACAGAGAGGAGAATTGAGGAAACAAGAAGGCTGAGGAGGAGACTGCCTGGAGCCGCCTCCAGGACAAGCAAAATGTAAGGTACCAGTAAGCCACGAGCCATGTGGCAAAGTATAGATTAATAGAAATGGGCTAAATATGAGTAAGAGCTAGACAATGATAGGCCTGAGCTAATGGCCAAGCAGTGTTTATTTATACAGAACGATATCCACAGCATTGGTTGGTTAATGCATTTTGTTAAGTTCTTCCTTTTCATGAAGTCTAGCTTTGCTTCTGGCCTTTGCTTTTCCACATCTGAAATCTGCGTTCTTATTTACAAAGACATGTTCTGCATCATTTCCGATAACTTTATCTGAACAGCATTTTCTACTTTTTTTTTTTCATTTTCTACTTTAAAAGTCTGTTTCTTCTTTGATTTTAGGAATTTGGTGGTGGCTACTGAAACCCAGGTTTAGGAATTCTATCCTTAGATACATGATAACTGATGGCTTGTAAGTCAAGATTGTCACTGCTCCATTTCAGGATTGTGCAATGCCTGACAGTAGCAGTTTCCTCATGTGTGTAAGTTGGAATATTCTCTTTTCTCTGAAATCCAGTTTTCTTTTGTGGCAGACACAATTCATGAGCCTTATAGATTGTAGAAGGGTCCAAGTGGTGTGTGTGTGTGTGTGTGTGTTTTGTTAAAATAAAATTTGCTTGAGCCTATTCTGATATATATATATATATATATATATATATATATATATATATATATATATATATATATCTTCCCTTTAATTTTATGTGCGTGGCAGAGAGACCACAGCTATTTCAATTAGTGTCAAATCTCACCCAGAAGAGCCCTTGAACTGTCTAGCCTGTGTGTAGGAGACTTTCTTAGCTTCCCTATCTATACATATCTGCAAGACAGGATCAACACTGAGCACCAAGGGAAAGCAAAATTGACTTTGAATATTTTGCACAGAGGTTTTTGTTTGGTTAAACACTAAGAGGAAGAACCTCATGAGATAGTCCTAGCATAGAAAAGAAGGTGCTAATAACAGCATCGGCACCCATGTGGGGAGAGAGAGAGAGTCTCAGTATTTTTACCACAGTTGTGTGTGCGAAAGCACTAGTTTTAGTCACTATCTTATAACTGCCTATATGTTTCTCATTTCCAATAGCTTTAACTTTTTGCTGGAGGGAATATCTATATACAAAGGTAATGCCATTACCACGTTTAGAGCAAAAATCCACAACCGAATCTAATCCCATCAGCATCTTTAATTTATCATGTCACCATGATTGTTACAGACACAGACACGGAATATAGCTGATCAAGTCTGGGTGAGTATTAATTTTAAAAAAAATCTTGAGTAAACATGTCACTTCTCTCATATCACATACAAATATGAGGAAGCTTCCAGGAGTTATCTTGAAGCAATGAGGGAAATCACCCCTGAAATGAAGCTGATATGTTTGGAAAGCCAGACAGTCTGATGGAGAGAAATCAGATCTGTGGAATACAGCAACAATCTGGGAAGCAAGATTCCTGTGAAACTCAATCTGACTTTTAGAAATGTTATTTGTCTGAGTCAATTAAATGTGTTTACTGTCACAATCAGTATAAATATGATCTGGTGTTACTGGCACCTGAAAACATGTTGATAAAGGGGGGGATGTCATTGATGAAACCCTCTATGGAGTCTGGAGCAAGACATACAGCAGGACATGGGACAGAGCAAGTATGATTTGTGGAGCAGTTATCTATGCACATAGATTAACAGCATTCAGTTCATCCCATACCTTTCCCTCATCTTTATTAGTTCTTTGAAAATTTTGTAGAATGAAGTTTTCAAATATAGTTTTTTGACTATTGGCTCTAGATCAACTGCTGTAGCCACTCAAACTACAAAAATGAAGGTGCCCCTGTGTGGCTAGCAACAAATTAGAAGGCACCAAACAAAACTACTTTCATTGGTTGAGATGAAGATAGTTAGGGAGCAGTAAAAAACATAAGATTCTAACTTTAAGCTTTTATAAAATCTTGAAACAGGTTTTGATTTTCTAGTAAGTGAATATTTTCAGAAAGGCTTGTGCACACACATTGCATGTACATGTATGTTAGCACATGCACATGTGTGTGCATGTGCATACACACACACACACACACACACACACACACACACACACACAAAGGTATCAATAATGTGACAACATTCCACATAGTTAGTTCTCTAAAGATATTATGTAACACAGAAGAAAGAGCAATGATTTTGGAATTATGAAGATTTGGGAATGTTATACACATTTGGAGGATGGACTCTTAACTGTAAAGATGTGATAGCTTGAATGACTATTTAAAATGGCCAATTAATCAATTAAAATATGACCTTGGTACACAAATAAAAGAATCATCATCATCATTATCATCACTACAAGCTGTTAGAAATTCTTTAATAAATGAATTTTAAGAAATTTGTATCTTTCATGAACAAAATTTATACAGCCTAAATTAATAAATAAATTGAAGGGATATATGTAAAGGGACTTTTAAAAATGTTTTTTAAGGGTCACAAATTATTTTACATATTTAATGACCACTGGAATGAGATTTTTTTTTAATCTAATGAATTATTTTTCCCTTGGGAAACCCAAGATCAATTTAAAATACTTTAATATTTAAAATAAATTCACTAATAGGTGAAGACTGGTTTTTTGTCCTGTGAGGCTTTCTTCTTTGTTAATCAGCAAAAACATTTACAAGTAAAGGACTTAGAAAGCTTAATTGGCTGAGCAATTAAACATAGTTGCTGTTCTCTTGAATCTCTGAGTTCAAAGACTGAAGTTTAATTTTGGGAAACTACAGTTATCAAAGCTAAATCACCCATATGTCCATGTCATTTTACCTTACATTGCATTAATTCACATCTTATAAGAAGTCGAATAGTTGTATAATGATAATCTTTGTCCAAGAAGTTGAGGTGAATTATTTGCTTCCTTTTAATGTCTGGACAGATCCTTCGTTACAATAAGATCTATCTTGGTAGATTTTCTAGCTTTTTGTTTTGTTGTGTTTTCTTGTTAGTATCTGTGTTAAATCTGTTTAATATGCATCTGCTTTTTCTTCCCAGGAAAAATGTAAGATCTTTGGAAAAGGACAGCTGTGTTTTATGCTGTTCCTTATCCCTTGAGATCATGTAGCACATCTTCCTCATGCACAGCAGGAGCCTGATGTGTAATGCATTTAGTATCTGGGTGATTTTGTGTTTATTCCTTTCTATACCCATCTCCATCTCTTCATCCTCATTTCCTTCTGCTCTGTAACTTGTGTTCTCCAATTTGACCTTTCCATCATAGTCTCTGCTTTATCAGATTCTTTCCTCATTTTAAATCAAATCAAGTCCCTCTGTTTACTTTCCACTTACATGACTGCCTGCAAATGTCTATCAGGTGTACTTGTACTTAGTTATTTATGCAGGGGCTGTAATGCTTTCCACAATGCCATATGTATTAAAGATGCTTCCCAGTGAGAAATTCTTCCCTTTTTATTGCATCCACTCAATTTTGCAAGCACATAATCCCTCCCAATCATCATTTCTACAGTAACAAGGGGAACAACTGGCTGTCTGATCATGTTACAGGATGCTTCTCTGCCTAGTATATTTTTAAGTCAATAGCTTCATTTTATTTAATATTTTTCTAGGCCGTGCCATTCACCGCTCATTTCCATACTCTGCTGTATTTGGGTTGCCTATAGGCTCCTCCTCTTTTAGGTCCAGCACATTTGTTTTACACATGGGCTCTGTATGGACATTTTAATCAGTGGCTCCATGTGCTGAGGGAATGTTTTAAAATATGAGCAAGCTGTGTTATCCGTATTAATAGAAGACTTTATTGAAGCTTTATCTGTACTTAAATAAAAAGCAGAGAATGCAATCATCGACTACCTTATACTCGCCTGCCACAGTGACCATCAGTTATTTCCCTACTATGAACATTGCAGATGAAAGAGGTCTAGAGAATTCCAACAGTGCTATGTGTAGGCATTACTCAAACACCATCATCCATTTTGCCAGTTGTGTTAGAGTGGTGTGTGTGTGTGTGTGTGTGTGTGTGTGTGTGTGTGTGTGTGTGCCTGTGTGTATGTATGTGCATGTGTGCATGGGTGTTCATGTGTGAGTATGTGTATGTTTGTTTGTCTCTGTGTGTACATATATACTTCCTTCACTAAAAAGAAAACAAAACAAATAAAAAACACTGTTTAGCTCATAATATTCTCTAGATGAAAAGAGAATTTATAGAATTCCTTCTGGAAGGAGCCAAATAAAGACTTATGGGACTGTGCTTTTGAGAGTTCAATGGGAATGTCTTGTCCAAAAGGCCCATCATTTGCCCGAGACAGCTATAAAGGCAGCAGTGGAAACTGTTAGGGTGATATGTTCCTATGATCCAGCTGCCAGAGAAGCAATTTTGTATCATCCTTTGGCCCATGAATAGGAAGTTCCCCAGGTCAGTACTGAACTTAGGGACTGAGCTTTGTGCTGTCTGACAGAGACTACATAAACACTTGGATGTGAGATAAATAGCAATCATCTTCAAATACAAGTTTCTTCTCCAAAAATTGGAGCACAGTTTTGAGGGATATGCAGATGATGTTTGACGTAGCCTAGTTATAATTTTTTTAAGTCCAGTTTAATTTGAGAGCCATGGGCACAGCAGTCACGGTTCCAAGTAACTTTTCTCTGTGCACAAACTCCATCCTTTGGGACACGGTGAGGGATTCCTATGAAGCAATCCTGAGCAGAGAAACTGAATTTTGAGACTAATTGGACTCTCTATGAACAATCTGCTCTCACGCACATACCTGTGAACAAAATATATCCTAAACTGACTAAACCAGCATTGAGAACTTTACACATTTACAACAGAAACAGTGGCACCTCGTTAGCGATCTGTGTGACAAATTGACCGCTCCAGTTTTCGAGCTGTGTCTGTAAGTTCCCATGGATTCTGAGGAGGCCTATTAACCATGGAGATTGGTTGGGGAAGGATTTTATTTTGAAGCATCATTATTAAAAAAAAAAAGAAAAAAGAAAAAAAGAAAAATCTTAGAGTTACACATATCTAGAGATTGCCACCTTGTGGTCAAAGATGGTAAAGGTTGATGGGAAAACAGTATTTTACTTATCCACCCTTATTCTTTTTGACTGATTGATCCTTCTATATTAGTCTTGACTATCCAAATATTTCTTAATTCACGCAAATGTGACATTACATAAGAGATTCAAAGAAGTTCTGTACATTTAACTATAAGTACAGGGAAATCAGTTTTTTGTTTCATATACATGTGGAAAATATAGTTATGTAAAATATGTGAGCATGTACACAATAAATGCATGTCTCCCTCTACATATACACACTATGTATATGCTTATATTTCTATTGGTGGTTTTTATGAAATGCACAAAGCAAACATTCCTAAAGAAATAAATACTAAGGTTACTTTCTGCCTTCACAATTTGCTTATTCAACTCATGCTTAATCAAAATCAGTTATTAATATTCAGATATATAGGTTCTAAAATAACACAAAGTTAACTCTGTTTTTTTGGAGAAGATAGTTTTGGATAAAACAGAGCTTCAGTATTTTTTGTTAATGGGAGCATCTTGTTCATTATTCTTACGATGTAACTGCAATGTTGAAATGGAATGCATCACGGTTCTGGAGACAGTTAGCTTGAGGCCAGTTTTATGCTCTATAAAACATGTACTGTACTTGACTACAAAATGGTCAATTGAAAAGAAATAAAAGTTTAAAAATAATTTCTTAATTAATATTAGAATTACCACTTACATATATCACTGTCCAATATGTGCTTCCCGCAGAGTCTTTGCTCTTAACATACAGCAGCTTTGATTTTTTTCTCAGTGGAAAATATTTGAGTGCAAAGAATTTTCAGTAATTATAAATAAGTCAATGCCATTGTGGTTTATGTCCTATTTTGTGCATCATAAAAGGAGAATGAATAAGCTCAGATGAACTTTCCCCTCAAATTGAAATGAAAAACCCTCGCAACTGTGTATAGCTATTTGTCCTATAAATATGCCTTAGTGTTTGTCTCTGATACATGTGCTCCAGGTCCTCTCAGTCCTGGGTAAGCACATAAAAACATTGGAGAAGCTGCCTTAGTTAAGATGAATATTTCAGTCATCTTGCTGCTTCTTCTCCATCTCTGTACATCTCTTCCGTGAAGTGATCCTTCATCTCTTCACAGTCATCAATCTCTTTCCATTTAAATCCCGAATAATTTTGCCTACATAATTAAACCCTTAATTACATAATGTCATGCTTGCCCTCTAATGGTTTTACATGTGTTACTGTGATTTTTCCACTATCATTGTGAATATTGATTACATGCTTAGCTTTTCCTAAGTCTTTCTAAAGATCCATCATGTGCCCCAATGACTAATGATCCATAAATATTTTGAAGTCATGTTTAGGAGGAATTTGAAGCATGGCAGGCCTTTAGTGGAGGTCTTCTCTGGAGAATACCAGCATGCATTTAAATTACCGTGTGTAGTCAGATGTTAGAGATATAAAATATGTTGTCAAGAAGTCTATATGGAGCCAATAACAGCATGCAAGAGTGAATAAACACCGAGGGGCCACCCTTGAGAAGGAGAGGATATTCTGTGCAGAAGGGGCCCAGAATAGAGAATGCTGCTAGGTTATTTGAATAATCATGTACTCAGGGCAGCAGAAATGCTTATGAGTAGGTGAGCCTTGTGTTGCCATTGCAGAAGATAGTATTTAAATTCAGGTTGTAAAGGATGAATTTTTGTCTTGAAAAATAACTGATATCAAGCTATATAGATTTATCTATTTTGATCTTCCTCTCCTGTTCCTTCAAATGCCACCAATAAAGTTCCTCTTCTGGTGTTCTACTCAAGGTTACTATTGCTGCAATGCAACACTAACACCAAAAGCAAATTGGGGAAGAAAGGGTTTATTTGGCTTACACTTCCACTGAACTGTTCATCAAAGGAAGTCAGAACAGGAACTCAGACAGGGAAGGAACTTGGAGGCCAGAACTGATGCAGAAGCTGTGGAGGGGTGCTGCTTACTGGTTTGCTCCTCATGGCTTGCTTGGCCTGCTTTCTTTTAGAAACTAAACCACCAACCCAGGTGTGCTACCACCCATTATGGGTTGGATCCAGCCACATCAATCACTAATTAGGAAAATGCTTTATAAGCTTAACTACAACCCAATCTTTTGGAGGTATTTTCTCAAATGAGGTTCCCATTTCTCAGATGACTCAGATGGTTTGTGTCAAGTTGACATAAAACTAGCTAGCACGTATGACTTAAGTGAAATATTGGGATAACCATCTATATAACTAGTTTCTATATAAATTATATCTTGGCGTGATGGAGTGAAATCAGTTCACTTTACATGAAGACTGCTTGTGGTTTTCTAGTTCATGTCAACTTCAGAACAGTCCCTTTGAAAGCATCCACAGCAAGAGGACCCTGGCCTAGGTGTTCTGTGTCATGTAATTCTCTCAATATAAGATAGTCAAATACAACTTTCCCAGACTGCCAAAGATATTTTAATTTTATTTGGGGGAGCATATGGGTGCCACTTTGTGAAAGTCAGAAGAAAATTTGTGGGAGTCAGTTCTCTCTTTCGAGTATATTTGCCCCAGGAATAAAACTCTGGCTTCAGACTTTGCAGACCAGCACCTTTACCTCCTGCTCAGCCATCTCACCTGCACACCAAAGATGTTTTACTCCTTGTAGACTATTGTTTTAAAAGTCCTTACAATCTTATAGTCACAATAATATGCAAGAGTACCAAGTCCAACTCTCTTCTGAGAGTCTGGGTAATGTCAAAAGGCTGTATATTTCCAATATCAATGCTGTATCTCTCTGCTTTCTGACTACAATTGCTCAAGTATCCTCGAGTTCATCGTGGTCAGGAAGATGTGGTGGTGACAGTGAGTCTAGCTGTGATTGCAGATGTGTGAGTCACACTGCAAGGGCAGCAGGAAGCAGAGAGACGAATGCTGGTGTCCAGTCTGCTTTCTTCTTCTCCCCTTTTATTCATCTTGGGATCCTGGTCCATGGAAAGCTGACATACATATTTATTCTGAATCTTCTACCCTCTGTCAGACTTCTCTAGAGATTGCCTTAAGCATAATCTTCAGATGTGTGTCTCCTAGGTGGTTAAAAGTCCAGTAGATTTGACAACAAAGGTTAACTATTACATACTACAGTAAATAAAATATTGAAGCCACAAGAGCCCTCCATCCAAACTGAAAAAAAAAATGGTGGTATGAAGGATTAAAATCTTAGTTCTGAGCTGAACAGTGGTGGCACACACCTTTAATCCCAGTACTCGGGAGGCAGAGGCAGGTAGATCTCTGTGAGTTCGAGGCCAGCCTGGGCTACAGAGTGAGTTCCAGGACAGGCTCCAAAGCTACACAGATAAACCCTGTCTCGAAAAACAAAAAGAAACAAACAAAAATAGTAGTTCTGAAGTATGCTAGGAGGCTGAAATAATTTCCTGTGAGGTCATCCACAGAAGAATGTATTTGATAGACAGGAAAGAGAACCCTCCCAGAGTCCCAGAGTCGCTGGGCCCAGTCACATCCTTCACCAGGACCTATAAACTGAATCAGCAAGCCAGTGAAGATTCTTGCAAGAACAAAGTAATGATCAATTTTTTTTCTGTTTAAAAATATACCATTTGTTTGTGATAGAAAATTTGGAAAACTAAAAAAAAAATACAAAAAATATTTTAAAAAATCTTATGGCCACATAATTTGGAATTATATTACATGATGCTGTTTGAAACTGGACTTTTTCCCTTAACTAATAGTTTTGGAGAGCTTTCTGCCATGCATGCTTTTCAAAAGAAGTTTCCTGTCTTGAAAATATTGCCTGTATGGTATGATGTTGTATTAATGCACCATATCATTCTTAATGGACTGGGACCACTTTTAAATACCTCTGGCTTTGCAACTAAGGGTAAACCACTGTGTTTTCTAAATCTGGCTACACTGAAGGTCATTATTAATGGAAAAATATCAAAAACTACTTAGCCGAATCATGAGTGAACCTCAAGCTCCTTGAAAGTTAATGGAAAATATTTATAAATATAATTATTTGTTATTTCCATTTGTATTCCAAAGCATCCACAAACAAATTACATAATTAGAACATGAGTTGACATGCGTGTCCTTCTGCACTGAAGAAAAAAAAAAACTGTTAATTCAGTTTCTTTCAAAGGCAATGTAATGCTCAGTCTTACTGGTAAGAGACAAAATCTAGAATCGTCTGGCATACATATACCTTGGCATGCCTGTGGGAAATACTAGAAGAATGATAGGCAGGACCATTCCCTGGGCAGACTGTGTGAAACAGAGAAAATGAGCTGACTAGCAAGCTCTCTTCTCACCCTCTCTGCTTCCCAACTCTGAGTACAATGAGACTAGCTCCCTCAAATTGCTGCTGCTGGGATTCCCTTGCCATGATGGACTGTACCCTGGAACTGTGAGCTAGAGAAACCCTTTTGCCCTTACATTGCTTTTGTGGAAATTTTTACCATAGCAACATGGAGAAGAAATAAACTAAGATTGACAAGTAGTTTAAAGCATAAACTTTCTTAAAGAGACAGTAGCTTATTTTGTATTAATTACTAGCTCTATTCCCATAGTGGATGGCAGTGTTGCAGGGAAATAAAGTCACCAGACTCTGACAAACCTTTCTTAGTGTCATCAATCTCCCTCATTTTCATTTTCTTTGCTAACAAGAAGCACATTTTAGAGTCGTAGGGTAGGCAGAGTCACCCAAACCTGAGGTCTATTGCATATGTAGGCTTCTTAAGTTATGCTTTGGTCTCACATAAATCCAAGCTAGGCATGGTAATATATGCTTGTGATACTAGGCAGAGGCATCAGGATGGCTGGCTTGGACTACAAAGCCAGTTTATGTATTGAAAGGGGGAAAAATAGTCCTGGTGACAATTTATCAAATGTGGTTAATAGCCATGTTGAATAATTAATATGGGTTTCTTAAAGTAGTAGTGATAATATCATCAACTCACCCTTAAAATTAATGAGGGAAACATAACAATATGTTATTCTAGAATACAATGTTAGCAATGTGATGTGCTTGATTCATATACTTTAAGTGGAATAAACTATCATTTCTCTCTGCAATTGGAGAATTACAAAGCATATTTATAGATAGAATAGGTCAATAAAAGGCCACATGAAGATCTAACCAGAAATTTACTCATATAATAGAATTTACGAATCATTTAAAGTTCTAAGTTGTAATCCTCTATATCTTATAAAGATATATAAATATAGATATAAACATATAGATATAGAGACAACTATAAAAAATTGAGTGTGTTGTCACAAGCTGAAAAAATGTACTGTTTTATGTACATTATGCTCGTTTAATTTAGTAACCCAAGGAACATTCCTCTATCTTTCCTTCTTTGTTGAAGAAGCCAAGGTTTGTCATTGATATTACAAATAGCCTATCTAAAACTAGAGTATGCACGCACTGGAGTGTCATTGCTGATGCTATTAGTGGCAGCACTGATACTGTATCTACCCCCCATCACTCTATCATCACCATTTGTTACATATTAGCATCTATTTTCTGAGTGTATGATTTATGTTGTATGTATGTACACACAAATATATATGTATGTATATGCAAATAAAGATATATGTATGTATATGTAATATATATCTTTATTTGTGTGTACATACACACACACACACACACACACATATATATATATATATATATATATTACATACTTCATTTCTGTGGCACCATGAGGCTGATGTAAAGAGAATCTTTTAATTTTTTATTTAATTGTTGATGTTTAATTATTTTTTTCTGTATGTTGAGAGTTTCCTGGTCTATAAAACACATTTCTTGTGGAACTGTCAATCAAAGTTTCCTGGTATTCTTTATACAAGAATAGAAATGAGACCAAAAATAGCACAATATTCTCTCTCTAAGGAATACAAATCTTAATAACACACATAAAAGAAGCACACTTGAATACAGTTGGAATTGAAGCATTTGCTGAGAAATGTCCAATTCTTTTATGGCAATTAGTGTTCCCCAAATGCACATTTGCTCAATTGTCTCCTTTGATGCTATGAAGTACAGTATAATTATTTTGTATTGCATCTTTTAAACAAAATTATTTTCAAATATCAATTAGTTATTCTGATACATGTTGCTTGATTTGTTTTACTATCCTCCAATTAACAGATAACTAACTAAGATTCAGAACTAAAATCACTGTAGCAGAACTTAGGTAAGAAAATTACAAATATACACTTACATGTGGCTCTCCGAACTTCATCTCTAGTCCTCTTCTGGAAGTCCATCACAGAACCCAAGAATTTGTACATTTGGGAGACCAGTGAACTCTGTAGCTGTGCCCTATTTGTACTAGAAACAAGTCTAACGTAATTTTTAGAATCAGTTCATGTGATCATAACTTCTGTCACACACACACACACACACACACACACAAATATATATATATATATATATATATATATATATATATATATATATATACTGTAACAGAGGTTTAAAAATTATTTATAGGGCTTGTCACAAACAGGGACCTTGGGAAACCAATGGATTGCAGGAAGAAGCCCAGATGGTCAGAGTGACTGGAAATTAGGAGATTCCAGAAATGAGAATAAACCAATCACTGTGGAAATGATTTTTTAAATTTATTTTTAAACCTCAATTCTGGCTATTTTAGTACATATTGGTATAAAAAATGGTGTTTTAAGGTATATTTACCAGAAGAATGCCACTGAAGCACACCAGACTAGGGTGAATAAGAACTTGTATTCACATGCACAAAGGAAGATGTGTAGAATCCTATCCCTTCATTTCCATCACTGTCAGGGAGCACATGGGAGGCAGCATGGTATAGAGCCTCTACCAGTCTTCTGAGACCAAGTCTGTATTCTGTTCCACACTTTGATTGGAATGGTGTGAAAAATCTACAGAAAGGTCTTTGTCATTGTGAAACAATGGGTTCAAAGCTGTTAAAAGAAAGAAAATGCCACACAGATTTTTCAATGACTAAATATAAGCACTCCCACTCCACTGGATCATGTTTGTGCCTGCGATTACAGCAAATTTTATTGATAAAAGATCTGGCCAAGTAGGGAAGTCTTTGCCCCATGCAGGATAGCCCTGGACAGACTCACCTAAACCTGTTTTTTTTCAAGGGTGGATTTATGGTAGGGAAGAAGCCCATGAGGGTGGGTAGAAACTTCCAGAGTCATTTCTTCCTAAAATAGTTCTGTCATAAGAAACAGAATATACTGTTTGGGACAATGCCAGGAACTGGAGAGATGGTTCATTTGCTAAGTGTTTGCAGCACAAACATGGATACCCCAGCATGGTCCCTAGCACTGGCATAACCATGTAATCCTACTGTGGCAAGGAAGAGACAGGCAGATTCCTGGAGCTTAAGGACCAGTTAGTCTGGATGAATTGGTGAGTTTAAGGTTTGGTGAAAGACCCAGTCTCACAAAATAGGGTTGCGACCAATTGAGAAAGATACTGGAAGTCAACCTCTAGTTTACACACACATGTGCACATGGACTTGTCCACACACAGAAACACGTACACAACACATACAACACACAGGAAAAAAGAAAACATGTCTTCCTAAGAATATCTGCATCTTTTCTGTTTCACAGATCCTTGGTAAAAGAAAGCAGATTTCTTTATGTTTACATTCTGAATGTACATGGTTACATAATGTAAGGTGCCTTCTAGTGTCTGCATCCTGTTTGGCATATGCTGAGTTCCTCCATGCCTAATTAAAGCAGAATAGGCAGATTTGCATCCCCTTTCTCCTCCTCACCAATTTCTCTCTTGGAAATAACAAATGTCTTGTTCTTCCATGAGGCTCTGCATGAGTTCCCACTATTACATGTGATTTACTTCCATAAAATTAACAAGAATCAGAGAATCAAGAAGATGAATGGAACCTGAGGGGATGGCATACAACGAGATGTGTGTCCAGACAACTTCATTGCTTTAATTACTTAAAAATACAAATAGTGTGGCAGAGTACGAATGTCATTTCCCAGCCTAAAACATAATAGCAGCTGGGCAAGGTAATTTGGATCCTGTCACTTACAGGTTACCCTGACTTTTCTCTATGAATAGAGTCAAACCCATTGATCTTTATGTGTATACATTACATGCCCTTGAAGTCTGTCTTTAGGCCACTTATGAGTTGGGAATGAATATTAGTTACTAGAGGGAGACTATGTGCCAGTTTTTTCATCCCGTGAACAGTTATCAGATATGTACTATATATGTGATGGGCTTTTCTAGACAACAAACTATCATAATAAGAAACCAAAGCCTTGTTTTCCTGTTAGAACCTTGCATAGAACTGCCACAGGAGAACATAATCAAAAGCAATTCCAAGAATACAGTATTTCTAAATGTTCAGACAGAGAGATCTATAGTGATATGGGGGCACAGCAATCCAAGGAGATAAACGAGAATGCAAAAATGTCAACACTGCATTTTGATAGCTTTTGGCTTTATATAATGGTTTCCATTTGTCACAAAGGGATGTTCCCATGATGAGGGGGAGGACTACACTAAAATCTGAGCATAAGGGCAAATATTTAGAGGGTACTTAGGGGTTATCTGGTTTAGTTAAGTGGTGATTGTGTGTTCTACCCATAAAGTCTCAGCAACATGGCTGCCTAAACATGAGCGAAACAAAGACAACGGCAATGGACATGCCAAAGGGGATCAGGAAAGGCTCACAAAGCCTCAACCCTACGTGAAGATCTACATTCTGTCATTTAAGCCAAAATAAATGATACCGTCTTTGATATTGTCATTGATTTGTGACATCTCACTACGTCTATGATACACAATTTTCCTAAGTGATCCTTTAGTCTCTTAATGTATTCTTCCTCCCTCCCTCCCTCCCTCCTTCCCTCCCT
>CABHPR010119062.1:0-14816 GCA_902168415.1 Peromyscus melanophrys
GTGTGTGTGTGTGTGTGTGTGTGCGTGCGCGCACGCTAGAGCTCTTCATAGAAGAGATATGAGACAGACATGTAGTGCTGTACTGGCTGGTTTTGTGTGTCAACTTGACACAAGTTAGAGTGATCAGAGAGGAAGGCGCCTCAGTTGAGGAAATGCCTCCATAAGATCCAACTCTAAGGCATTTTCTTAATTAGTGATCAATGGGGGAGGGCCCAGCCCACAGTGGGTGGTGCCATCCCTGGACTGGTGGTCCGGGGTTCTATAAGAAGGCAGGCTGAGCAAGCCATGTGAAGCAAGCCAGTAAGCAGCACCCCTCCATGGCCTCTGCATCAGCTCCTGCCTCCATGTTCCTGCTCTGCTTGAGTTCCTGTCCTAACTTCCTTTGGTGATGAATAGCAATATAGAAGTGTAAGCTGAATAAACCTTTTTGTCCCCAACTTGCTTTTGGGTTGTGGTGTTTCATTGCCCTTTCCTCAGAAATTGTTGAGATGGGCAAGGTCCTGGGTCTTTTTGAACTTCTTAAAGTTGCTGGAAATGACCAGAAAGGGGGAATAGGGCAGCAGAATAGTGCTGTACAGCCCGCCTGAGCCCGTGGTAAGTAAACCCTGGGGTCCATGAGAAGGAAAGGTATTCCTGCTCCATGCAGGCCAACACACCAAGGCCTCCCATAAATACCTTCTAACATACTCAGTCTTGCTGTCTTGTACTCAGCCTCATTGTTTAACTTGTGAAGTTGTCATGCAACTTACAGACCCTATTAATTATATTCTATATTGTAAAACTTTGTGTGTGTGTGTGTAAATGTCCTCTCCTTATCCATCATGCAGTGTCAGAACCTTTCAACTCAAAGTGAGACAAGTTCTAGGCCAGGAATGTGTTGCTTCCATGGCAAGTAGCTAGTAGGTTGTCCCAACAGACCAATCTTAATAATGTTATTTATGAACAGAAGCATGCCGGTCCTCTGGCTGGGGATTTCTGCTCCACTCCTGTCAAGAAGAGCATCCCCATCACGCCCGCTGTGTCACTGAGGGAGGTGTATCTGCCACTGCCCTTTGTCTAGAACCCCTGCAGATGTACTCATCTGGGAACATCCTTCCTGCAGAGAGGAGTTTGAAAGAAGGGAGCCTTGGTCATGCCTGGCTAAGGAAGAGGAAAAGGTGTCAGTTTTGTTGACCAACAGTGGCTTCAGAGCCCTGGGGCCCTCCCAAGATGCCGTGGATGGATGAGAAAGGGAGTTCAGCTGAACGGGTCTGACAGTCATTGCCCAATATCCCCTGAAGCCCTACTGTGGGGATGTCTCAAACCAAGGCCTCCTGTGGAAGAAACTTCCTCAGACACGGTGACAGGGACTCATGGGAATCACAAACATTCAAAGTGAGTCCCAAGGGGATGGCATGCGGGCATGCGGATGGCCAATGGGCTCTTCTCAGTAAATAATTTTTAAAATACTCATCCGATGCTTCACACTTATGTTAACCAAACATATGGATCAAATTTTCCTTAACATTTCCATGCTTTAAAAACCAAGCAGGAAAATGCCTGGAAGTACTATTAAGACTATTTTTTTTCAGATGGTTTGTTTTTAATTATAAATATTTTCAGAAACCCCGAAAATCCACAGGACCCACCCATCTCAACCAAAGCAATAAAAGTTACTGGCATAGGAACCTAGTAGCAAGTGTGGTACAGCCCCCATGTTCCCAAGACTCCACAGACCTGGACTCAAATGTTAGCTCAGACCACAACTTTTCCGCTGTCCCCTTTCTCTCAAATTTCTTTAGCTATTGATTCTAGAGCTGGTGTCTCTCATGCCATTTTAAAACTTTAACCATAATGCAGAACTCTCACCTCAGAACAGAAGAACCCAGTAAGTTTCAGCAGTCGGCATGCTGTACTTCAGCAAGCCACTTCTTTCCAAAAAATAAATTTGGATTTTTGAATTCAAGGACCATCAGATTACAGTGAGTGAACCAGTGTCTCACTTCATGCTCTCCTTTTAAACTTGACTGTGGTGATATTCTTCCTCTAGACTTACCAAGTATGTGCACATGTCTTTACACTCTCGTATGTGTGCCTACAGCATACACACATCGTGTGTGGAGCCTGAGGTACCTACAAGGCTCTGCATGTGTGGCACAATCAGGCTGTGAACACCGGGACCACAGTGCTTCTCTTTGAGGGCTTCCAGGTATTTTCGGAGGAGTTCTTTCCTGTGACTACTTCTTTTCTCTGGTGCCCTGTTCTTGGTTCATGAATGCAAGATCTTCTTAAATATCCAGGGATATAGCAGTGGTTCTTCTACTAGAATATCTTTGGACTTTCTATACTGTTTCCTTTGCTATGGGGTTTTGTTTTCCACTGGAAGGCTTCTCTTGGCTGCTCATTGCACCCTGATTATCCAGTCATACTTAAATCCAAGGTCCCATCCCTGATGTTAGAAGATGCAGTCCTGGGGGGCCTGAAATTGACTGGAAGGTGGGGCTCAGTCCATTTGTGGGGAGTATGCTGTCTGTTTAACCCCTCCTCCATAGGCTGGGTGCATTAATCCCACTGGACACAGCTATCGGGGCAGAACAACAGGTTGCATCCCATATCCTTCACATGCAAAGGTTAGCAGTTGAAAATTATCCAGACCAAGCAAAGCTGAGACCACTCATACTGAACAGGCTGCTGCTAAAGAAGGACACAGCTTCTGTCAGGAAGCAAGGGATAGAGGGAGGAATCAGATGTCCCGAGGACGTTCCCCAATTCCTTCTACCTAGCTCCAAAGTCAACTGATGGTTGGTGCTGCTGACAGGCCAGGGGAATGAGTGCAGCTTGAGCTGGTCTCCAGTTCTCCCCTGTTGCTTCGTCTCACCTGCCCTGGTCATCCTGGTGGGAGGCGAAGTGTCTTCGAGCTTATCATTCCTCTTGAACCCAGGTGCTGCAAGTTTTCTTCCCAAGTACAACTTTGCATACAACTCTCAGTACATCTGGAAATGACTTTGGCACACTGGAGAGATGATTTTTCCAACTGCATCCGAACAGAACGTTCTCAAATACCATTCTTTCAGTCATTCGTCCTCTGAAGTCAAAGCCATGGATCGTTGGGACTGGACATCAGACAAGCTGGGTTTCAGTCCCAGAATCTGCTCCTAATTAGTTCTGTAAATTTGGGGATCTGCTGATCCTTGCACAGCCTTGGATCTCCCTGGGATACGCAGATACCAGTGTATACAATCCAAATGTCCCATGCCTCCCTGATCTGAAACCTCCACATTAAAAAGGATGGACTCCCAATGTCCAACGCCTCCCTAGCCTCAAACCTCTACATTAAAAAGGAGTAGTCCCAGTGTCCCATGCCTCCCGGACCTCAAATCCCCATTTACAGAGGCAGCATTCCACGGCTGACAAGGAGGCTCAGGCTCTGAACGGCCCCACCACAACAGATGGGAACAGAGGACAACAAAGAGGATGAAGAGAACCTGGGCTCCCTTGCATAACCTATCTCTTCTTCAACCCCAGGATCCTCTGAAACACAAAATAACGTGTCGCTTTCTATTTGTACTTTTTTAACTTTTGAGAAAGACAGGGAGAGGTGAGAGGACCACCCTGACTCCACCCCAAAAATATGGAATTTAAGAAGTCTCAGCCACCAATACTGACACACGAGGCCAGGAAACCCACAGCAAATCTCCTCCAGCAACACCCACCTGGGCTTCACAGATCAGAGCAAAGCAGAACAGCTCAGCGAGGCTCTGGAGTTTTAAAATGAGAGCCAAACCCATTTACAGAATGCATCTATGATGGTCAACCTCTGACTATCTTGGAACGTTTTCAGATAGGACTACTAGCTGGTCCACTGACACAGCAGGGGTGTGCACTGTGACAAGGTAGGACAGTTAGTTCCTCCTCCCCTTGAAGCCTCTGTCCCTGAGGTGTCAGCCTACACACATGGCCAGCCCATCCCCCTCTGAAGACTAGCTGGGCTGCATTGCCGTTCTCTGGTCTGTGCAGTGGACTACAATTAACTCATCACTGCCAAGGTCACCTGTTAGCTATGAACCTCAGAGGATTTCTCTGGTAGATGTCCTTTGGTCAGACATCCATGCCTCTTTTGCTCAGCCTACATGCATTTGTTAGGGTTTCTATTGCTGTGATGAAACACCATGACCAAAATGCAACTTGGGCAGGAAAGGGTTTATTTGGCTCACACTTCCATATTGCTATCATGCTGTTCATCATTAAAGGAAGTCAGGACAGGAACTCTAACAGGGCAGGAGACAGGAGCTGATGAAGACTTCATGGAGGGGTGCTGCTTACTGGCTTGGTACTCATGCTTTCATATCCTATTTTCTTATAGAATCCAGGAGCACCATCCCAGATGGCACCACACACAATGGGCTGCTCCCTCCCCCATCAATCACTAATTAAGAAAACGCCTTACAGCTGAGTCTTATGGCAGCATTTCCTCAATCGAAGTTTCCTCCTTTCAGATGACTCTAGCTTGTGTCAAATTGACACAAGACCAGCCGCCATACCGAGTGAGGAGGCACACTAGGCTGTGCCGGTGGGGACCTCCCCTGCATTATAAGGGGTCATCTCAGACATGAGAGCCAGGAGCCAGCTGGAGGTGGCCATCACACTGAGGGAGAGGCAACAGTGGTAACTGGAGGACTTTGGAATGACTCTGCTCTTATCACCCTTTCCTTAGTATTTTTTCTTTCTTCCAGGATATGAGATGATAACTAGGAAAAACAACAGTCTAAACATAGTCCTGCATGCAAATCGTCACCCAAAATGCTTAAAGAAGCCACTTCATAACATGTTATCTGCTGTTAAAATGTGTTTTCCATTCTTGCTTTAGGCTCAGCCTGTATGGAGCAATTCCATGCCAAGCTCCTGAGCAAAGGGTGTCCTGTTGTTGATGAGTAGCCTAAAAGAGACTGATGGTGAGGGGTGGCAGGAAGGAGGCAGGCGCCTGCAAACTGAAGCTGGGTGAGGGGGGGAGCTACACCAGTCCTGATGAGGACTTCAAGATTGGAGAAAGTTGGAATGTCAACAGATGCAGAGCCAAATTGTATTAATCTTAGAATCCATTCCAGCCTCTGTGTCTAACATCTTTTCAATTATTAAATCTTTGGAATATGTTAAATTAGCACACCACTGAATTCCACCAACCAAAGAGATACAAATGCCATCAGATAACATCTGAGAACTAGCAGATACTTCTGCTGCTTTCTCTAGCCCATCTACTCGATGTTCACACCAATGTATTTGAAAAATGCCTTGAGACTGTCTTTCATTCTGTGGCTGTAAAAGTTCATATGGTAGCTTCCACAGTGGAACAAGGGACAAACTGAACTCATTTCCAGCCATAGTTACAGATAGTTGACTCAGAATAAACTCTTGTCCTCCTCCCTCTCAGGAGAGAGCTGTGTTCTACAAGGACAGTTGTCCTCCATCTGGGTGTCCAACCATCTTTGCAGCCCAGCACAGTGGCCATGTCTGAATCCCAAACACATAATGGGTTTCACTGACATCTGAGATCCCAAACTGAGCAAAGCAGAACCAATGGTTTCTGACCTGTAAGGTGGAGGAGGATCCGGGAGCTTTTTACATAGACTCAGGAACTAAGACAGAGCCCTTTTATAGCAGATTTCAGGCCACAGCTGGAGTCTTGAAGCTCAGTGTGGCCAGTACAAGTATGGGGGTCACATGGAAGCACAGGACAGGCAGAGAAGATGTTGGGTCCCTGTAGAGTTAAGTCATAAAGGAAGGCCCACTATGGAAAAGACCAGTTCCCATGAATGAAATGGTCCAGATCTGCCAGGTGCTAAGAGCCCTTAGATAGACTCCAGGGCAGCACAGCTCTCTGCACTGACATTCTGACCTGGTCAGAAGACTGACCTGGGGCTGAGGCGGGTTTCCTAATATACCAGGCAGCCATCTCAGGCCATCCTCAAACTGGGGCATGGAGCTGTCCCCATCAGAGATGCCGAGGGACCTCTTGTGGTCATTGGTGGTTTGGTTTCCTTCTCTGTATTATTGGCAACCATATCTCCATGTCCCCACTGGCCAATAAACTCCGTGGTAGCAGGGCCCAGCTGTTTTCATTAGTGCTCATGTTTTCCTTAGCATACAGCCTGGTGTATGGCTGGCTGGAAATTTGAACTCATCACTTCTTACCCATCATGCTTTGCTCAAGTCAGACCCATGCTGTCAGATGGGAAGTGTGGCCCTCTGGAGCAGTTTATTCTGCTTAATTGTATCATCATGTTCACTTTGGTACAGGCACCAAAGGAAAAGGAAAATTAGAAACCAGTTTTTGGACTATAGTTGAGGACTCTGGAGAATAGTCCATTCAGTAAGTACAAGGAGCAGATGGATGGCTAGATCCCCAGGTTGTCACTCATCTGATGTCAGGGAAGTAATCAGTACTTCATTATCTTCTCTTCACTATAGGATTCGACTTTACAAACGATGGGCAGGTGTGGCTAGCAGAGACTGACGCTGCCACAGGGAACTCAGAGAGGTGTGTCAGACCCTGAGGGACAGCAGCAGTGCTGATTCTTGAGCCACAGTCCTCACCACGCCTTCCACATTGCTGCTTCTCTGTTACCCTTTCCCTGTTGCACAGTTGCCTTCTACCCACATGCTCTGGGGAGTTGGAGACCACCATGCCACTAACGTGCCACCTGGAAAGACTCGGGGTTCTTCTGTGCCAGGAAGAAATGCCTCGCCCTCATGTCCTGCTGACCCTAGCAAAGGGCTTCTGAGACATTCCCACTTTTCCTAAGAAAATTTCACAAGGCCTAGAGTCCATAGATAAATTTTAAAAAGGCGTAAAAAACAAATGTCTACTGGTAATAAATAATGCATAAATGTATTTTAAAACAATTATTTGTATGTATAATTTTGCCATTTATTAAAGACACGAGCAAATTTACAAACTAGTAAGTTTTACTTGTTATTTTTACACAAAGAACTAAATTTTGGCTGAACAATTAACACTACAAGACACAGGACATCTTCATTTTTCAGAGCTGATCTAGATTCTGATTTTACAATTCTCAGTGCCGAGAATGCTGTTTTGCATAAATATGTAGTACAAAGTGGAAGACATTAGCTAAGGGCCATTCCAGAAATTGTTGGAAATGCTATCCTAACCCCAAGTTAAAATTCATTGAATGATTTCTTCTGAAAACCAAGTCATCAACTCAAACAGTAACTTTCAAAATTAAATATCCCAACACACACACACACAAAAAAAAAATTCTATGGATACACTGACTTAATACTTACATGCTGAGAAATGATGATAGCAAAACAGTAAAAACTTGTTGTTTTCCATGATTAAATCATCATGTTTCTGTACGAGCAGAAGTTTATATAAAGGGGAAAGCACTGCATTTCATAACACAGAATAGTCTCGAAGCTGAGCAGTGTTTGCTGGCATTTTATGGAGTGAGGTTTGTGCTGAGCAACATGCACATGTGTACAGAAGCAAGGATACAGTGAGGTCGGGTGATTCGACACAGGCCAGAGTGGCCAGGAACTCCTTGAATTGGTGGTATTTGATTTTAAACAGTGAACTTCTGAAAGACAGCATTCACTATCATAGACGATGTGCAGGTATCCATAGTCACCTTCCGTGCAGTGGTACATTGAAGCCTCTTGATTCTGTCAGCCACTGAGAAAATACCCAACCAGCTGTGAGGTCATTGCCTTGTACAACAGGGGGCCAGATGCTTCATCCAGCTGTCTGCGGCTGCTCGGGGGCAGCTCAGAAACAGATCTTGGTTAGAACCTGCTGAGGAGAGCTGCTAGCCATGAATGGAATCAGATCAAGAGAAAGAAGTGTGTTGGAGTCAACAAAGCTGAGAGGAGTCAGAGATCTGAAGAGCATTTTGACATCAGACACGGAGATGCAGAGTTTGGAGTTTGCCCAGCTGGTTTTCAGTCTTGCTCTGGTCCAATATCTCCTCACTATGCTCCCTTCCCTACATTTTGAAATGGTCATGTGTATCCTGTGGCATTGTATGTTGAAGTATATGATATTTTTTAATTTTTATTCTACAGAGGATTACAGTTAAGAGACTGCATGAATCTCAGAAGAGACTTTGAACTTTAGACCTTTAAATAAGTTTGAGATTGTTATAAACTATAGGGACTTTTGAAGTTGAACTAAATGCAATCTTGCATTATAATATGGCTATTAGCTTATAGAGGCCATGGAATAGAATGTGTTGGTTTAAAAGAAAACAGCCCCCATAGGGAATGTGTGGCTTTGTTGAAGGATGTGTGTCACTGTAGGGGTGGGCTTTGAGGTCTCCTACGCTCAAGCTATGCCCAGTGAAACAGTTCACCTCCTGTTGCCTGCAGATCAAGACGTAGAACTCACAACTCCTTCTCCAGCACCATGTCTACCTGCATACCACTGTGTCCTGCCATGATGATAATGGACTAAACATCTGAAAATGTAAACAGCCCCAATGAAATGTTTTCCTTTATAAGAGTTGCCATGGGTGTTTCTTCACCGCAGTAGAAACTCTAACTAAGACAGGTATTAATCAATTGAGTGAGACGAGTTGTTGCCCTGGAAGAGCCAGGTGGATCCAGCAGATCACATGACCTGAGAAGAACAAGTCCAAGGAGGACTGGCCATCTTGCTAGCTGTGCGCCTAGAAGCCAGGACCAGTTATCAGTGCTGGACTGGCTCTTAGCTTACAGCCAATCAGAAGCATCAGAACCTCTTGTTCTATACCTCATGTAAGAGCCCAAATGAATCTACCTGGAGCTCAAGGAAGGAAGGTGGCGGCATCTCTCAGCCTGGGTTAGTTCTAAAGGTTTCCAGGCATCTAGTACTGTTGGATCAAGGATGCCTGTGGTTTAAGCCACTGTACATGAAACAACTTGTTATAACAGCAAGGACGAACCAGGACAGCACTTAGCATCCACGTAGAGGTTAGAATGGCACCAGTGCTGGGAGGCAGGCAAATATTCATGTATACTGGGAAGGATTTCCTAGCTGATGGTGAATAGCCCAGCTTACTAGCAGCATGATCAACCTCACTTCTCCTCCATTGACCTGGGATCGTCCAAATGCCCCAGTCAGTTCCTGTCAATTCCTCAGAGTGTTTCTAGACTTCTTTTCCACTCCTGCCTTCTCTCTGTATGGCTGTTTAAGGAGGTCCCTTGCTATGTTTGGTGATTTGACAGGCCTTAGTTTCTCTACTTCTGGTTGGTTTTCAATGTGAGTTTTATTATCACACAGACCCCCTCAACTCCTAGGAATCCACCTGGACCTTTACTTGAAGCATATGAGAAAGCTTCTGGTTCCTCTGAAGAGCAGGACATCCTGGCAGCAGAGTGCTGTCTCTCATCACCCAAAACTTCTCAATGTTTAGGACATTTTATGCACAACAGACCTTTATCTTCCTGTTGCAGTTATCTGTAGGGGATTTGGGATATGATCATGATGTGCTGTTACAAGTATGGGAAAGTCTTACTGGCTGCATGCGAAGGTTCCAATAGCACCTGAGTAAGCAGTCGGTTTCCCAAGAAGGTGTGTCTTTTTAAAATGCTGACTGCTTCAGTTTCCTTATTTCCCTCAGCCATGAGCTTGAGTGGCCTTGCTCCAGCTCAGCATTAGTGTCTCCATATTCTCAGGAGTGACCCTGAACTGGAGTCACAGGAATATTCCCTGCCAAGACAGAAATCTTCCTCCACTCTGATGGGTTAAGATCGGAAATATTATTTGTTAACACTTCCTCAGGCACTATCAAGGTGACCGTGGGTTATAATAAACTGTTGTCCTGAACTTGGGAACACTGAATACCTTTACCCATGGTGTGGTAATGCATTGCCATCCATTTCAGAGAGCTGTTTTCTAGTCTTTGCTGAAGTTTGCTCTTACCAGAATTTAAGTGACTCACACCTGCTTCATAGAGCTGGTCACTGTGTTCTCCCACATTCCTGAGGCTCCAGATATGTATGAATTTATAACTATTTTCTATTTTTAAAACCATTATAGTCTAGACCCAGGGAGCCATCTGAGAAGGACAGATGTGTCATTTTGTGGGAAGTTTTATTACTACAGTTGTAGTTTTTATTGCTTTTTTTTTTTTGCAAACTCAAGTGTTTCATGATATTTTTACTGATAGTGAATTTTGCTAGTCCATGTTAATAATCCATATTTGTCTTGTTTTGTAGTTATTTAAAAATGAAAAAAGCAAAACTGGTACTTTCCAATATGGACAAAACCAAAACCTCATATGCATTATACTTTTTGCTGGTCAACTTTTTTTTTAATTTTATTTTACAATACCATTCAGTTCTACATATCAGCCACGGATTCCCTTGTTCTCCCCCCTCCCACCCCCCTCCCCTTTCCCCCAGCCCACCCCCATTCCCACCTCCTCCAGGGCAAAGCCTCCCCCGAGGACTGAGATCAACCTGGTAGACTCAGTCCAGGCAGGGCCAGTCCCCTCCTCACAGGCCGAGCCAAGCGACTCTGCATAAGTCCCAGGTTTCAAACAGCCAACTCATGCAAAATGAGCACAGGACCCAGTCCCACTGCCTGGATGCCTCCCAAACAGATCAAGCCAATCAACTGTCTCACCCATTCAGAGGGCCTGATCCAGTTGGGGGCCCCTCAGCCATTGGTTCATAGTTCATGTGTTTCCATTCATTTGGCTGTTTGTCCCTGTGCTTTATCCAACTTTGGTCTCAACAATTCTCGCTCATATAGACCCTCCTCTTTCTTGCTAATTGGACTCCCGGAGTTCCACCCAGGGTCTAGCCGTGGATCTCTGCTTCCAGATCCCTCAATCATTGGATGGGGTTTCTAGCACCACAATTAGGGTGTTTGGCCATCCCATCACCAGAGTGGGTCAGTTTGGGCATTCTCTCGACCATTGCCAGCAGTCTATTGTGGGGGTATCTTTGTGGATTTCTGTGGCCCTCTCTAGCACTTTGCTTCTTCCTATTCTCATGTGGTCTTCATTTATCATGGTTTCCTATTCCTTGTTCTCCCTCGCTGTTCTTGATCCAGCTGGGGTCTCCCGCTCCCCCAAGCTCTCTTTCCCTCGACCCTCGCCCTTCATTTCCCCCACTCATGTCCAGGCTGTTCATGAAGATCTCATCCATTTCTCCGTCATTGGGTGATCCCCGTGTCTTTCTTGGGGTCCTGTTTTCCAGGTAGCCTCCCTGGTGATGTGAGTAGCAGTCCAGTCATCCTTGATCCACATCTAGTATTCTCCTGTGAGTGGGTACATACCATGTTTGTCTTTCTGAGTCTGGGTTACCTCACTCAGGATGGTTTTTTCTAGATCCATCCATTTGCCTGTTGCTGGTCAACTTGATGGTTTGTATTGAGTATTGGGAGTGACTGTTCATCCAAAAGGGATCCCTTCTACTCTGTATCAGGAGACTGACAGTTCTCTAGAACCATCTTCCAGCTCAGACATCTTATTGAAACCATTTGTCTGAGCATCATTCAGCAATGGATTGACACTTCGCATCCTGTGTCAGCAGGGCTCATGCAACATTCCCAAGCCCTACACCTGGGCATCGCAGCTGGATAGTGGGGGCAGCTGAGCATCCAGGCTGGGCAGTGGAGGCAGCTGAGCATCCAGGCTGGGCAACTGAGGGCAGCTGAGCATCCCAGCTTGGCAGCGAGGGCAGCTGAGCTTCTGGGGGAGCAGCTGAGTATCCTGGCTGGGCAATGGGGGCAGCTGAGCATCCAGGCTGGGCAGTGGGGGCAGCTGAGCATCCAGGCTGGGCAGTGGGAGCAGCTGAGCATTCAGGCTGGGCAGTGGGGGCAGCTGAGCATCCCAGCTGGGCAACTGGGGGCAGCTCTAGTATTAGACATGTCCTAGCAAGGTCTGGCCATGCTGCTCCTTTAGCTTCAGGATTTATTGTAGCACTGAGAGGACAGAGGGAAATTTATAGTTGATCTGTTTTTAATTATGTTGTTTTTGGTCAGAATGCTGAAAATATTTTCTTCCTTTTTTTATAATTTTTGGTAGAATATATTTTTCTCTAAGTGTTCTCTTAGTAATTTTATCCATGAAGTTCCCTCTTCATTTAGGACCTCAAATACATATGCCTGTGAATACACACACACACACACCAGGTCTTCCTTTGTAGCACTATGGGTTGGCTCAACAGCCACCATCCGCCCTATCTCTCTCCTACCTGTCAAAGCCTCAGTATTCGCCCTTCTGATTATAGAGATCCATTTGCATGTGCCTCTCATGTTACCAGCCAGCATGCTCAGTCTGAGGTGTATTGCAATTGTCACAGTCAATATGTTCTATTCTAATCCTTCATTTTATCGTTTACCTCCTTTTTTATTTCAAGATGTTTCTTTGTTGATATATCAATTCACATTTAGTAATGTGAAATCACTTCTGGAAATATTTTTCTGCATATTGGAGAGCCCCTATCTTCTCCCTCTACACCTCACATATTTTAGTTGTGTTTTACATTTTAATTTAAACTTTTTATAATAGACTTTAAACAATACTACTATTCCTTTTTACACATTTTTCACATTGATGTTCTGGTTTTTGTGGTGGTAGGTTTTTTATTATTATTTATTTATGTTGATATATGAGGTCTTATGCATCCCAGGATGGCTTCAAACTTGCCTGAAGCAACATTGATCCTCCTGCCTCCACCTCCTGTCTGCTAGGATTATAGGCATGTGCCACCACACCCAGTTTATGTGGTCCTGGGGATCAAACCCAGGGTATAGTGCATTCTAGGTAAGCAATGGAGCTACATTCTATCCATCTTCACACATTTATACAAAAGAAAACTTTGGTAGAAGTCATGTTGTCACTGTAAGACTATGGGATTTTCTCTTAGAAGCACTCTATCTCCATTAGTGTGATAGTTAGAACATCTCTTGACCACAACAGGAGAAAACTGAGACCCATAATCTGAACATGACTCAGGATGGGTCCAGAAGTCTCCCAGCCACTCAGCTCCTAGAACTTCATCTCCCAGAATACACTGGGTCATCATTGGCTTTCCTACAAGTAATGTCAACTTATTCCCTAGTACTCATAGTGATGTATCATTGAAGAAAAGGGGGAATGTCATCCAACCTTCAGAATTCTCCTTCACTGCAGTTTCTGTCAGAGAAACTCAACGTGTGCACGACTACTGACCGTTGTGTAATTAAACTCAGTTTAAAACCAGAAATGTTGACTGTCTCACAAGATCTATGGCAAAGAAAGCATGAGTGTTATCTACTAGACCTGTGGCTCAGGTGTTGAGCTTAATGCTTTGGTTTTGGCCTCTTTTGAAGTTGAATCAAAAATGGATGTACTGTAAGTTCACTTTAGTGGCTTTGGACTGAGGGCTTCAGTGACCCACAGCTATTGGGATGAAAGCTTCCTTTTCTTAGGGGCTTTGGGGATGAGCGGTTCAGTACTCTATGGCTGCTAGAACAAGGGCTTCCAATCCAAGAAACTACCGGACTAAGGTCTTCAATTCCCCATGGTTCACTGGCAGAGTGAATCAGTCCACTGAGTGTCGAGGTGAGGAAACTACTGGACTAAGGTCTTCAATTCCCTATGGTTCACTGACAGAGTGAATCAGTCCACTGAGTGTTGAGGTGAGGTCTTTAAACCCCTATGGCTGCTGGAGCAAGGTCTTCAATTCCCTATGGTTTGTTAGGGTGAGGGCCTCATCCCTATGTGGGCTATTGGAGTGGGAGCTTTAGTCACATCTGTGCTGTATGGCTCTCCCCTCAGCAGTGCTATTATGACCTGAATCTGATATGTCCACTGACAAACTCATGTTTCAGATGTTTGCCTCAACTGGAGGCACTATTTTTAGAAGTTCTGGAAACTTTAGGAGGTGGGATCTAGCTAACATAGTTAGTTCGCTGTGTGTGGTTTCCTGTGGGTAACTAAAAATCCCTGGGTCCTTTCCACTGCTCTGTTTCCTAGCTGGCATGATATGAACAGCTGCCTTCAGCCACATACCACTGCTGCCATGATGTTCTGCTCAAGATCATGGGGCCAGGCAGGTATGGACTGAACCCTGTGAACATGTGATCCTAAACAAAAAATTCTTCCCTTAACTTGGTTCTGTCAAGTATTTTGGTCTTAGCAATGAACAAGTAACTAATAGTGTCAACAGTGGAGAAATTGCTGTGTGTAAATGCATCTGGTTCTTATGCCTACAGA
Organism: Peromyscus melanophrys; assembly: GCA_902168415.1. Lineage (NCBI taxonomy): Eukaryota > Metazoa > Chordata > Mammalia > Rodentia > Cricetidae > Peromyscus > Peromyscus melanophrys. Next base: position 14,187 of record CABHPR010119062.1, read on the forward strand.
CTGTAAAAGGAAGTTGGAGGAGTGTGGGGATGTGAACTAGAGACATCCTGAAGCATCATGGGGATAGCTTAATATGTGTTTTGGAGCTCAGAGGACCAGGGTGTGGATACAAAAGTGGACAATATATAACTAAGGACTGTGTTGGGAACTGTACTAGAGACTGATCACATCACATTCTGGCAAAGAATTTGTCCACATTTTATTAGCAGACAAAATTTTTGTGAGGCTGAATTCAAGAGTAAAATGGGCGAATCAATTTGACGCAGGAAAACTCACAACAGCGTTTAGCATTCAGGCTGTGACATGGTTATGACTGCTGGCTTTAAGACAAGTTGATTGTGAGAATCAGGAGCAAAGAGCAGAGGAGCAAAATCTGAAAAGTAAGCAGTTGGGCCAAAAAAAGGGGGGAACATGAGCACTTTAAAAGTTGTGAACGAAGAGTTATTAAAGAGATTAGTGCCTAGCACCCCAAGTTTGATCTACGGGACATGAAACAAGAGAGTTGACACCTGCAAATTGCCGTCTCATTGGCATCTCCCCAAACAAAAATGAAAGTGTAATCTTAAACTCATTTAATTAAGAGGAGAGAGAGAGAGAGAGAGAGAGAGAGAGAGAGAGAGAGAGAGAGAG
>CABHPR010119062.1:14826-46898 GCA_902168415.1 Peromyscus melanophrys
GAGAGAGAGAGAGAGAGAGAGAGAGAGAGAGAGAGAGAGAGAGAGAGAGAGAGAGAGAGAAGCGCATTGCACTGGAACAATTAGAGAGGTACCTGGAGGGTATTTTAGAATTGGTGAGACTCCATGCACCACAGTCTCCATTGCATAAAACCAGAAACTCATGCAACAAATCTCCCTTTAATAACTGAGGAACTCCGTAACACCAAGCTCATGTGGTGTCGTTTAAGGGGGTCATCACAAGTTCAATACTGAGGTCCTTAGACACCACCTTTGCCATACATGAAGACCCAACACTGTTTGGGCTGGCAGAGCTTGGTGTCACCCACGTGGCATTGGGTCTAAAGGCATGCAGAATACAAGAACTTCAGCATCATGCAAGCTTCCACCAGACTCTAAAGGAAGGTCTGTGAGGATGGCTATATACAGCAGGTTCAGATTCCCCACGGGGAGTCCCTGAAAAGGTGATGTATGAAGCTGAGTGAGTGAGCCTTAAGCTGTAGCGGAGGCCCTAGCATGTTGTAAACACCAGAAACATGACATATCCTTCAAGGAAAGCTGTAGGCACTGAGTGGAGCCAGCCCAGCAGAGGGACAACATGAGAGTCACATAGAAAGGACATGGTGACAGGGCTGCCAAACATGTTGGACTCACATTGGCTCCACACACCCCTCGGGGGGCAGACATGGAGCTATGGGATGTGCTTTTTGGCCTGCTCGGTTTGGGTCTCACCTTTGTTGACTCTTTCCTTAATATCATTCCATTTTTCCATTTGGAATGGAAATATTTACTCTATGACATTTTATACTGGAAGTATTAACTTCCCTTTTGATTTTATAAGTGCTGACAGCTAGATCATCTTGATCTTCAATAGAAATCTAAACCCTGGGTTTAGACTTATGAGTAATGTTGGAACTGTTATTATTATGTAGTCTCAAAATTGGGCTAAATGCACTTTGCATTGTGAGAAGGTTAACTACTTTGGGGGGCCAGGGACTAAATTACAGCTTGAATATCAAATGTCCCTCACAGGTTCATGTTTTGAATACTTGATTTCTAGGTATGGGCACTACTTGGGGACGTTCTAGAAACTTTGGTAAATAAGACCTAGCTGGGTAGGTCCTTAGGAATATATTATCCCTGGCCATTTTCTGTCACTCTCTGGTTCCTGGTCCACCATGGTATGAATTACTGTTCTTAGCCACAAGCTCCCACCTCCATGGTGCTCTACTTAAGCATGTGAGTACAAGTGTGAGACTAAATAAGTAATTCTTTCCTTACATTGGCTCTGTTAGGTATTTCAGTCATCGAGAATCAGAATTAATTAACACCACCATCACAACATCATAATTTGCTTCTATAACCTTGAAAGTCTGGAGAGCAAGAAAGAGCAAAGAAGACCCAAAGGTGGAAGTCTTCCGCAAGAAGTCTCAGACATATGGAGTTGTAATCTACTGGTTGTTCAGTTCAGACTCAAGCAAGAAACCTGGGCCTTGCATGATTAAACCAGAGCCTGGCTTTATTTTTCTTCATGATCAGTCTATACCTGAAAGCTTTGGTTATTAGAGGGTCTGCTATTCTGATTTTCTAATGTTGGGAATTTCTCTGGCCCCATCTGCATTTGGTGAGGTGTCATCTGTGGCAGTGGTCCTGAAACCTGCTAGCCAGATACTATTTTAAGGATTTTTCTCTTGAACTAAGCAATCTTTCTACAGAGAAACTAGAATTGGAATTGCATGTATAAACCTGCCATGCTTGTTCTGGGGTGAGCTGACACCTGTGTGACTGGTACCCACAGAGTGATGCCCACTTGTGTGCACAGAGCAATACTGACTGCTACCCACACTGTGGCACCACCTTGTACCTACCTACCAGTGCTGACTGGCAGACACATAATGAAGACTGGCTTCCATATAGCTCCGCCCACATAGCCCCCATAGTGGAACTGGCCTCGTACTCACAGTAGGTGCTGACTGATATCCACCAGAGATGCTGACAGTCCTGGATGGGGTTTTGTCTAACTTGACACAAGTTAGAGTTATCTGCGAAGAGGAAAATGCCTCCATCCAGATGGCCTAAAGGCAACTCTGTAGGGCATTTTCCTGATTAGTGATTGACGTGGAAGGGCTCACCATCCCTAGGAAGGTGGCCCTGGGGTGTGTAAAGCAAACTGAACAAATCAGGCTGAGCAAGTCAGTAAGCAGTGTCCCTCCATGGTCTTTGCTTCAGTTCCCGCCTCCAGATTCCTCCCCTGAGCTCCTGCCCTGACTTCCCTCCGTGATGGACTGTGGCCTGAGAGCTATAGGAAGAAATAAAACCTTCCTTCCCCAGGTTTCTTTTGGTCATGGTGTTTTATCCCAGCAATAGAAACTAAGATGCTGAACAACATAATATTAAAGGTCAAGTTTTCATTCACTTATCCCTGTAGAATCTCAAATGTGGAAAAATCCCAAATGTTATGGATGCCTATTTTATTTTACTCTGAGGTCAAATACGGTTACTTATGTACTCTCAGACATTTGCTATGTTTAAAATACAAGACAAGTATGTTTAATTTTTTTCCTTAGCCAGAATAAATGCTATAGTAGACAAGAATGTAAAATAGGGGCTGGAGAGATGGCTCAGAGGTTAAGAGCACTGACTGCTCATCCAGAGGTCCTGAGTTCAATTCCCAGCAACCATATGATGGCTCACAACCATCTGTAACGAGATCTGGTGCCCTCTTCTGGCCTGCAGACATACTGGCAGACAGAACACTGTATACATTAATAAATAAATAAATCTTAAAAAAAAGAATGTAAAATATATATGTATATATATACATATATACATATATGTGTGTGTGTTTATATATACATATATATAATGCTATTATAGAATAGAGTAAACCACCTGTTTGAATTAATAATGACCCCAAGTAACAAGAGCCTTTGACACAGCCTATCAGAGCCAGACATAGCGACAAGCATGCTGTAAATGTTGAGTTGGTGCTCCAGGAGTTCCCCTAACAGTGCAGGAGAAGACCTTGGCATGTTCAGAACAGGTGGAGGCAGAGAGAAGTTGAGAAGTTGTCTAGAGATGACCCAGGTAGGAACCTGTGGAGCTCAGATCAGAACCAGGAACGTCCTCGGAAACCCGTGCTCCTAAGTCAATGTGACGTATGTGTCAGGGGCAGCATTGTGGCTTGGCCAACAAATCCACCAATATTTGAATAAACACATGAACCAGATTTTCTAATCAAAACTGGAACCAATAAGTGAATCACCCCTTCCCTTCCCAAGATTCTGATCTGCATGAATGTGGCCTGAAGAGAAAGCTGCTTTGTCTTATTTTTCTCACTAACCCAAAACGTTCAAGTGCCAGCTTAAGAAGGGAAAGGGGAAGGCACGCCATTGCTGTAAATCGGTCTCTGTGTACAGAGAAGGCCTATTCCCTCATCCTCATGCAGTTTCGGGGGCTTGGCAGGTTGTAAGATGGCCAGTCACTCCTGAGACTGCTGATGTTAGCAGCCAGAGTCCAGAGCCCAGCGCCCGCTGAGTTACTTCTGGAAAAATCTGGTCTCCGGATGCATTTTCCATGTGGTGAGCAGAGCCTCTCTGTTCCAGCAGAGGAGCCAGCATTCTCCCCTAGCGGCCTTAAATATTTTACAAAGTGGAAAATATTTTGCTTCCTTGGACTATGCAAACTGCAGAAAATGGAAGACTCTGTCTGTGTTTGGGCTGTACATTCGTTTTTCCACATCTGGTAATCTCTTAAGTCCGAGTGAACTGAAAGGGTTTCAGATTTGCAACTGAACCTTGCAAAACTAGAAATGTGTATGTGCTAACATTGTAAGTAGAATCTCTTCATGTTTTTGTAATACTTTGAATAGCATCTCTTTCTTCATCTTCTGGAAATTACATCCATTTCTTTGCAGTAGAAGAAGTAAATTAATGTTTATCTCTACTGAGAAATAGAATAATCAAAGAGTCAGGGAGCTAAGACAAGGGTAGCTGCCACTTGCAGTTCTTGGGTACAGCCTGAGCACACTTGGAATACTTGATCACAGCCCACAACAAAACTGAACCTTATCAGCCATGCCCTCTGAACACTGATTTTTCAATTGTTATCACAAGAAGTTAAAAAACACATTCAAAACTTCTTAATAAGATGTTGGGTTACATACTCCTGGCTAATGACCTACTAAAAAGCTTAAGACTGAAATGGGGTTCTCATCATTTTAGATAACTTTCCAACTAATGTAACTTAGTAGAACTACTACCACTGTCTCTAAAGACTTCATTTTAGCATTGTAGATGTTATTTCCTTTAATCTTCCTTTTAGCTGTTAAAAGTATATATTAAAAGTATAACCTATTTTCCCAGAAGTTACTCACACACTGGCTAAGCCCATCTGACATGAAAGAACGCAGTGATATATCCAGATGCTAACCAGAATGAGGACAGGCTATATTAATTCGGGCTTTGATTTACTTTTATTGGGACTAGTCAACTTTGAGTAGGGCACTAATTTTTCAGAAGACCTGACTTGAGAAATGGTTCTCCGCAAGTATTTTGCCAGATGACAGCAGTCTGCCCAGAGCTGGACTAGATGAAGGTAAGAAGAGAAACTCAACAAAATACAACCTTTCAGGAGACAAGCCTCAGACGTAGAATTTATTCTCTAAAAAGCTTTTGAGCTAGGTTGAATAATGAGTAACAAAGAACTTAGAAACTTATATTTCCATCCACCCAACTTAATGACATTTTTCGTAAGAATTATTTCTCAAAATACCTTCTGGTAAGAACATTTGTATCCAGGTCTGTATAACCAGCAGAATTAAAAATAATTACCTTTTTATGAGAGGTGGGCAGATGACACTGTGAACAACGCAGCCCTAAAACTGAGTGCCTGGGCCTGAACTTGCCAACTTAACCTCCATTTCCCACACTGGCTAACTAGGGCATTAGTGCCTTTGGCCTCTGAAATAAGCTGGGATTTTATTTGGCTAAGAGATGGGAAACGGGCCTTCAATAATTTGCTACTGAGTAAGATCCAGAAAAGATTTTTACGTTTTTATTTTTTAAATTACTTTAATTCTGATACATGTATCACACAAAGTTCTTAATTAAACCATTTAAAGTACAACCTTAAGCCTATCATGAAGGCTCATGCCTGTAATACTAGCCCTGGGGAGTCTGAGGCACCAAGATCACTCCAAACTCAAGGCCACAGGGGCTACAGAGCAGCATTCTGTCTCAATCCATCCATGTATACATACATCAATCAGTTCATCAAAGTCCACTATAAAGTGGAGTTCAAGATGCAGAATGTATGATTGCTGTCGAGGGCGGGGGCTTTTTTCACATCCACAAAGGAAATCTCATGTCCTATATCTTTAGCAACAATCCCCTGTAAGCCCTAACATGAAACCCCCTGTCCCTAGATCTGCCTCTTCTAGACATTCTCTACAAACAAAATGAGGCCGTGTGTGTGTGTGTGTGTGTGTGTGTGTGTGTGTGTGTGTGTGTGTGGTATCTGGCTTCTTTATAATCTTGCTGAGGCTCTTCAATGTTGTGGCATTCCTGTAATTTTTTTCAATTTTTTTTATTACAATTAAAATACAAATGAAATATAATCCTTAAGTACACAGTTTAGTGATTTTAAGCACATTTGTGTAACGTGCAGCTAATGCCATTACGCCTGAGTTCCCTCCCTAACAACACACTCTCCGTTCCTCTTCATCCCTGGCTCCTGGCACCCACCTTGTAACTTCTTCTGTGAGACGAAGCTGCTCTGGAGACATTTAGTCATGGAGTCTCTCAGTACTGATGAATCTCGGGGAATAGACTGAAACTGGTGTGGACCAGTCCCCTCTTTTTCATGTATTTATCATTATGGGTACAGTTTACTGTGTATCAATTTTGTCTGAAACCTCAGTTATTGAAAAACTGGTCACATCTTATTGGTTGTCCACGCCGAGGAGAAACACACAGGTGTGCTGGCTGCTGGCCATGTGCTCAGAAGAAGAGAAAGGCAAGTGGAGACCCCTGCTCTACTCAGAAGGGAACAGGCTCTCTGTCTCTCAAGGAATTGTATGCTAGGCTAGCTTATTTTTTTAAATGTGATATATTTAAAGGAATAAGCACAGCATGTCCTGGTTTGTGAACCATTTTCCTGCCATAACCTATTTTGAAAAGAAGGAAACATCTTGCCTTCCTGGAGGGCATCATCACCTCAACAAGTGACTTTTCTGACTCCAGCAGGAAAACCCAGGGCCACTAGCTACCCTTGTACCCCAGCTGCTTGCTTAGGAATGTAATATAAACAAACCCCCAAACATTTAAGAGCTGATTTTAATGACTGACTACAGGCTGCAGAGAACTTTCAACTGTTCACCAATGTCACAGGAGAAAGCTCAGATTTACATTTAGGTAAATGAAGCCTATTTATCAATTATTTTAAAAGACCCTAGGGTCTATATATGTATTCCCTTAGCTTTACCAACATAGTATATCCATATAAACCGTGCTAGGGTTTTTTCTTTAGTCTTAACTTACAAACTCTTTTTGGAAAGGAAAGTAAAATGTGGGGTCTGGGATCCTGACTTGCCCCTTACCACCACAGAAGTTTCTATAGCATGCCTCTGAGCTTCTTCTGTCCCAACAGGAAGTACTGGCTCAGCGTCATTCACTTTAATAACCACACTCGGGTCTCTGGTTATTTAACACACAGCCCTTTCCACAGCTTTTACTGAGACCCCCGTCCTCCCTATGTTTACCAACACCAAGAAGGCATCTTGGAGCTGCGTGTGGGAGTTGAGGAACAATGAATCAAAGGAGAATGAGGTGTGAAAGGGGCGTAGATGTGCCCACTCCTTACAAACGCTGGGCAGGGATGGTTACTGACATGTGCGGGATGGTGAAGAGTGAATGGTGGTGTCACTGTGAAACAGCTCGGGAGAGGAAGAACGTCTTCCTGACCTGTCCATCAGAGGCAGTACTTCTGGAACCTGGGGCCCTTGTGTTCATGGACAAATTCCACTCTCTCTCTCACATCTGGCGCACACACTTCCCCAACAAGTGGAGGTTCCTGTCTGGAATACCTCTTGACTCAGACCTGGGTCTTAAGTGATAAATGTCTAGAAAAGCGGCACTTACAATGTGGCATGTCTATGAAATATTTACAAACACCACACAGAAGGAACACTCGGAGTTAACCAGCCCTGTCCCCGCTTTGAATTTCTGATTTCATGAGTTTCAGTATTTAAATGCCTGGCAGACACACTGACATGTGGAATCCACATTCTTTCACCCACATGTGCTTTGAGTCATTCGAAAGAGGGCTAGACAGAGGTCCCAAGGATGGTAAACATGCCAGGGCACCCTGACCCTCACATAACAGTGGCAGAGTCATGTGCAGGGTGCAGGTCATGGCTCCCTGACCCTCTACCCTGCTCCTCTTGATGACAGAGGAATCATCTTAGTCCTGTGTTGCTTGCACGCCCCGCCCCCCCAGCTGGACAATGCTGTTCCCTAGGTTTGGTGGTCTATGATGGTTCCATGACATGGCCATCCTGCTTCTATCCCAGTGCTGGCTTTGGAAGGGCAGGCGAGCACAGGGGTGAGCTCTCATAGCCACATACTCTCTCGTACACATGGCCTCCTAACACGTGCTGTGGGTACCTGCACGTGTTTGCATGGAACCTCACCGTGTTCTCAAGTTTCCTGTCATGTGTGTTCACACACATGTGTGTGAGGACAGAAACTGATGGCAGGGTCAGGAGGAGGCAAGCAGTGGGAAGCTGGAGAGAGTGGGGACTCCGCAGGCTGTGAGAAGGTCTGTAACCAGATCTGCAGCCACCATTCTGTACATCGCAGTCTGTGAGGTAATAGCTTTCACACCTGTCCCTTTAATTGAGATTTCTCCACCTAAGCTCAGCTGGCTGACCATGGGAAACAAACCTAAACTCGCTGTTGGTGATCAGCACAACTGAGTCTCCTGACTGCACACCCATGTAAGCTCAGAAACAACAGTCACCAAAGGGCAACAACACAACACTATCAATGAAGTGAGACAAAGCCAAAGGAGCGCCCAGGGTTCCCCACGCCACTCACCTACTGAATCAGCTTTTGTAATATTGCCTTGGGTTTCCTTCCATAAACAAACAAACAAGCAAGCAAAAAAAAAAAAAAAAGATTCCAGACATAACCCCAATTCTCCCACCTCCCAAAGGGGATCTGAGTGAAGTCCCATCGTGAAGGCTGTGAACACACACACACACACACACACACACACACACACACACACACACACACACTATTAGCCACAGAGGCACCTCTGCCAAGAGCCGGGAGAGGGACCCAAACCCCAAGGAAAGAATAGCTAAAATGTGTAGACGTGAGGCTGACAAAGATGAACAGGAAGAATAGGTGGGGTGAGTGGCACTATGTTTTTAAAATAATTATTTTGTTCCTCGGTTGCCAACTCTAATAAACTCTCCCAGCTTGCAGCTCTAAATCGCTAACACATTATTTCACCATCATCTGTACAAGGCATGCTTCTTGATATTATACCCCGGATTAGGATGGACAAAATGCTGTTTTGCCATCACAGCAGAGAACTCTGGACTGCAGCGAGTGTTGCCTGATGAAGGCATTCACCTCCTCATACATAAAACGTCCTGTGAATAGTTTCTGAGGAGGAGACCAAATGTCAGCTCTCAGGAAATACAAACTGAAAACCGAACAAATCAAGGGCAGTGTTATTGTCAGCCAAGTCTTTAACGGGAAGTTGAACAAGCCTTTGAAGCATGTGTTCTGGGTTCTGGGCCTGTGAGAACACGGTGATCGGAGACCGCAGCATGTCACACCATCAAGCACAGCTAGACCAGTTTGTAATTCTACCAAGAGTGAATGAGGGCTCAGTGAATGAGGGTTCCTTCCCCTTTCCCTATGTTCTCTCCAGGGTTCAGCGCTGGCTGTTTTGTTGATCTCTGCCATTCTGACTGGGGTAAGATGAAATCTGAGGTTTTTAAAATTTGCATTTCTTTAATCGCTAGGGATGATGAACATTTAGATATTTCTTAGCCATTTTTTTTTCTTCTTTTGAGAACTCACTCTTATAGTCCCAGACCCATTTTTAATGGATCATTCACTTTTAAAATTTTTTTGAGTCCTTTATATATTGTGGATAATAGCAATGCTCTGTCAGTTGTAGAGCTAGCAAAGATTCGATCCCATTTTGTAGGCTTCCTCTTCAGGTTGATTGTTTCTTTAGCTATGCAGAATTTTTTTTTCAGTTTTATGCAGTTCCACTTGTCAACTGTTGGCCTTAATCCTTGGGCAAATGGAGTCCTATTCAGAAAGTCCTTTCCTACACCTGTGTTACGTAGGATACTGGCTATGTTTTCTTCATAGGTACGATGATTATGGACCACAACAACGGCCAGCATGGCACAATAACCCAAAGAGTGAGGACGTGCCATGCTTACCAAACTCTAGTGGTTTGAATGTAATCGGCCCCCATAAGCCCATAGGGAACAGCACTATCGGGAGGTGTGGCCTTGCTGAAGTAGGTGTGACTTTGTTGAAGGAAGTGTGTCACTATTGGGGGAGGGCTTTGAGGTCTCTTTTGCTTAAGCTATGCTCAGTGTGACATAGTCCATTTCTTGCTACCTGCAAGAAGTAAGACTTTCAGCTACTTCTCCAGTACCATGTCTGCCTGCATGCTGCCACCCTCTGCCATGATGGTAAGGACTGAACCTCTGAAACTGTAAGCCACCACCTCAATTAAATGTTTTCCTTTGTAAGAGTTGCCATGGTCATGGTGTCTCTTCATAGCAATAGAAACCTGCTGTGGAATATTAGTTTAAGACATGTTATTTTCATTTATGCTGTGGAATATTTATTTAATGATGCAAAGATTTCTTGCATTCTTTTATTTTGCATTTGTTTAACTCTGTAAAGTTGTGTTACTTTGCCTGTCTAAAATACCCAATTGGTCTAATAAAGAGCTAAATGGCCAATGGCTATGCAGGAGAGAGAAATAGGTGGGGCTGTCAGGCAGAGAGAATGAATAGGAGGAGAAATCTAGGTTCGAGAGAACAGCCAAAAGAGGAGAAGGAGGGGCGAGAAAAGGAGGAGAGGATGCCAAGGGACAGCCACCCAGCACACAGCCAGTCATGGAGTAAGAAGTAAAGAAAGATATACATTATAAAGAAAGGTAAAAATCTCAGAGGCAAAACATAAAAGAAATGGGTTAAGTTAGAAAAACTGGCGTTAGAAAAACTGGCTAGAAACAAGCTAAGGCCAGGAATTCATAAGTAAGAATAAGTCTCTATGTATTTATTTGGGAGCTAGGTGCTGGGCCCCAAAGAGAAAAAAAAATCAACCATAGAAACACTAACTAAGACAGTAACCAACAGCTCTTTAATTCAAGTTACAACCTGATCAACATGAGAAAAATCATGCCTGGTACTGGAAACCTGACCAACTACCTGGGACTAATGAATTCATGGATCTTGGAGGAGAGCCTATGACTGACATTTTACTAACCTAGGATAATCCCTCACTACATTCTAAATATTCATTCTTCTATCTACAGATATGTATAGTCCTCACCCCTCATAAAGGAAACTTTCCTCTGCAACAGAAACAATATAGAAAACCACAACCAGTCAAAATGCACCTAAGGCTCAGGGATCACTGCTAAAGGGGGTGGTGGTGGTGGTGGTGGTGGTGGTGGTGGTGGTGGTGGTGGTGGTGGTGGTGGTGGTGGTAAGACTGTGAAAGCCAGAGGATTGGGGAGTTTGCTGTGAGATTGTGTCTCCTAGAAATGTCAGAAGTACACCCATTAAAATCTCACCAACATGACTGCCTAAACATGAGCTGAACAAGGACAACAACAGCAGACATGCTAACACGGACAGATAGAGCCCATGAGGCTTCAGTCCTGCACAAAGAACTACAGGCAACTAAGGGATCCTGAGAGTGGAAAAAACTAGTCTTCCTCAGGGAAGAAGAGCACACCAACTGGTTAGCCATTACTAGATAGTCAGTCCTGAAAACATACATACAAATAACATTATACAGACAAGGCAGGCTGTACCTATGTATTTAGGAGTGTGTGTGTGTGTGTGTGTGTGTGTGTGAGAGAGAGAGAGAGAGAGAGAGAGAGAGAGAGAGAGAGAGAGAGAGAGAGAGAGAAGAGGTCATGAATTTGAAGGAGAGAAAGGAGGGAGTATATGGGAGAGTTTGGAAGAAAGGGAATTGAAAAATGATGTAAATATATTATACTCTCAAAAAATTAATAAATAAATGAAAAATATTTTAATTTTAAAAAATGACATTTTTTTTTTAGTTTTTATTCCTGAAAATATGTAAACTAACCAGCTTTGCTGCTCGCTTTATCTTGAAATAAAAATCCTTCAGGGCAAGAAGGAAGAAGCTAAGCCTCTCTCATAATGAAGACAGATTTTTCTGGCAAAATACAAAGGAGAAGGTAAGTATTGGCCTTAATTCTCATTCTGTTCTGTTAAGTGAGGCAGAAAGGCTTCTGTGAGATTCCCACACTACCATCCTCACACAAACAGAAACCTCTCAGTGTCTCAGGCCTCCTGTTTGGTCTCACAGCCCAGATAGTGTGCACAGCTGTGACCGTGGAAGCATGGTTCCTCCATTCCCCAGGAATCTGAGCAGGCAAATACTGAAGTGTGTAGTCAGGATACAGAATCATCCCTCTGCCCTCCAGCATCCATGTTTACAGAGTCGCACTGAGAAGCCCACACTGCTACTTTCTGTCACAAGAACAAGGCGGTTACTCTGGTGACTGGACCTCCTCTGACAGGTGACATCCACACACCCTTACTCAAGGGCTGAGTCCAGCTGCGAGTCAGTGGTGAGGGCTGGCTGCCTGGAGCAACAGAGCACTTGGAGGGCTCCAGCCAAGATCTGAATGGCACATTCGGTGCAAGAAGATAGGCTGACACCATCGAGAAAGGAACCTAGAGGCGGGGAATTTTTTTGTTTGTTTTTCGAGACAGGGTTTCTCTGTGTAGTTTTGGTGCCTGTCCTGGATCTCACTCTGTAGACCAGGCTGGCCTCAAACTCACAGAGATCCACCTGGCTCTGCCTCCCGAGTGCTGGGATTAAAGGCAAGATGGGGAATTTATTAACTTGGAATCCTACCAAATACTCATCTTCAAAAGTGTTTTTTGAGTCCACATCATGAAATGGACAATGGGGTTCTTTGGGTGTACCCATCTCCCTGCCCTGTACCTATGAGGACCATCCTACCCCTCCACCATACACACACACACACACACACACACACACACACACACACACACACACACTGGTTCTGGTGTTCTTCTGCAGAGATGATACCATAGACTTTCTTGCATATTACTTGTCGTTTTCCAGCTGTATTACACATGAATGGGCCATCGCTACTTGGGTCCTATGCCTGCTCCGGGCTGGATAACTACAGTTCAAAGAGCCTTCTTATCTGCATCCTCTTTCCCTCTTGGGTCTCTCCTCTGTACCTTTATGCCAATCAGTTTTCTGGCCCTGTGACAAAACACCTGAGGAAATCAACTTAAAGGGGGAAGGCAAACTCGGCTCATGTTTTCAGAGGTCTCAGTACATGGTCCATTGACTCCATTGTTTGGGGCCTGAGGTAAGACAGACATCATGGTGGGAAGTGTGTGGTGGAGCGAAGACACTCACCTCAGGGTGGCCGGAAAAGAAAGATGAGATACAGAGGAGGAGAGGGCAAGGAAAGGGGAGAGGGAGAGAGAGATGGGAAGAGGTCCAGGAGAGAGATCATGCCCTAATATCAAAATATCACTTTAAAATTCACATCCCTAATGACCTAAATTCACATCCAACATCCCATGAAGCCAGAATTAATCCACTGATGAGATCAGAGCCCCTCTGATCCAATAATTTTCTCAAAGGCCTCACCTCTGAGCATTGATGCTCTTGAGACCAAGCTTTCAACATATGAACATATGGCAAAGACTTACAATCCAAACCAGACATCCCTTTCTCCCTCTTCCTCTGTCCTGCTCTGCTGACCTTTTTCCTCTCCCCTGTATGATAGCTGCATGTGTCCACCACCTCCCTGGATTCCTCTTAGTACCACACTGTGCAGTCCTCACATGTGCCACCCTTCCTTTGGCCCAAACTGCCCTCCCTTCTATACCACCTGATTCTTTGCAGCAGGCCATTCTATGTATTTCTGAGCCAGGTGCTCTGATGCCAGCCTCTTTACCTACTGTGAGTGTTGTCTATGACATCCCTTGGTGCTCACCATGTGCTGGTACACCATGTCCTTCAGGGGCTCATTCAGAAACCAGCTCACTCAATTCAGAGAAGGTACCTAGATCCCACCTCATACTGTGTGGCCATCCTGGAACTCCTCACCCTCAGTGTTTGGTGACATCTTGGGAGATGACAGGGTTTTCAGTGACTCTGGTTCAGTGTTACTCTCTCATGGAACATGGTATCTTCAGTGGGCCCATATCTAAAGACCACTCTCAAAGACATCTGAGGATGGGGCTGGATTTTGACCATCTAGGACATCTCTGAGGCTAATCCTAAGTGTCACCAAGGCATCTCTGCTGCACTTGCCACAAGCTACATACATGGACATCAGCAGAGCCAGCATACAACTTCATGCCAAGAGTTTCTCAACTTGATGGATCTTTGTGAGCTAGTATATCATTCCTACTTGTGTCACACACTTTCATAGTGTAAGTTATGATAGCCATGGTTCTTCCTGGTATTTAAGAGTGTAATTGTGCTACTGAACCTCTGCCCCTCAGACTTCAGGAGAACTGTGTACTCTTCTCCACCATCCAGCAGGTGCACACTGTATCAGTGTCCACAGTCGTTAGAATACATAGCTAAACATCCCAAGGACACACACTAGAAGGCAGCTCCCTGTAGCCTCAATGCTCCACAGCAGACAGGCAGCTGCCTCCCACAGAAGCCTCCATGATGGCCCAGAATTTGTCCTTGGAGGTACAGAGGGCAGATAGCCTCAGGATCCTGTAGCAGGAATCTTAAAAGGTCTTATTAATAAAAACAAACCTGGAGCAAGGTATTGGGGTAAATGCTGGAAGATCAGAGAAGCAGAACAAGCCACAGCCACCTCACCTCGCCAATTCCTCAGCTGATCCTGTTTCCTCAGACTGGAAGCTTCTGAGTCCTCATCCAGAATGAATCTCAGCTGAACTGTTGCTCAAAAGCCTAAAAGCTTAACCAGACTAGTTCCTGGTCCTTACTCCTTATATACCTTTCTGCTTCCTGCCCTCACTTCCTGGGATTAAAGGCATGAGTCACCATGCCTGGCTGTTTCCAGTGTGGCTTTAAACTCACAGAGATCTGGATGGATCTCTGCCTCTCAAGTGATAGGATTAAATACCAATACCACTGCCTAATCTCTATGTTTATTATTGTGACTGTTTTGTTCTCTGACCCCAGATAAGTTTATTAGAGTGCACAATATTTTGGGGAACACAATACCACCACAGGGTCTTCTGACCTTGTAATGTCATATGTGGGGTTATACAGGACTCTTGAGGTCCAACTTCATTACCAGTAAGGGTTGGTGATTGTATGGAATGGGGATTCTTGCCATGGCCACACCCAGACAGGTGCATGGCAATGTATGCATTCACTGCT
The DNA here is from genome assembly GCA_902168415.1 of Peromyscus melanophrys. NCBI lineage: Eukaryota > Metazoa > Chordata > Mammalia > Rodentia > Cricetidae > Peromyscus > Peromyscus melanophrys. The sequence continues at coordinate 29,493 of CABHPR010119062.1, forward strand.
CAACCATTGACCCTAGTTTCTGCTGGAGTTGGAGCTTCAACAAATAAGGCTCACAATGAATGTGTTGAGCAAATGTCAAACTGTACAACAAACCTCATAAGCTGCCTTCCTGCTGTCACCTCAGCCTCGTGCATCAATTAAGGATGAGTTCTGTGGGGGTTTGAATAAGAATGGCCCTGATAGGCTCATCGATTTGAATGCTTAGTTGCCAAGGAATGGCAGTATTTGAAAGGATTAGAAGGATTAGGAGGTATGGCCTTGTTGGAGGAGGTGTGTCACTGGGAGTAAGCTTTGAGGTTTCAAAAGGTCACACCAGACCCAATGTCTGTCTGTCTGTCTGTCTGTCTGTCTGTCTGTCTGTCTCTCTCTCTGTGTGTGTGTGTGTGTGTGTGTATGTGTGTGTGTGTGTGTGTGTGTGTGTGTGTGCTTGTATGTGTATTAGGAATTGACACACTTAGCTACTGCTCCAGCACCTGCCTGTATGCTGCTATGCTCCCTGTCATGATGATAATGGACTACCTTTGAAATTGTAAGAAAGCCCCCCAGTTAAACGCTTTCTTTTATAAGAGTTGGCTTGGTCATAGTGTCTCTTCACAGCAACAGAATAGTGACTAACACAAACTTCTTTAAGAATACACCTGTTTGGACTAGGCCCTCTGCATAGGCTAGACAGTTGTTTAGCTTGAACTGTTTAAGGGGCCCCCTGGCAGTGGGATCAGGATCTGTTCCTGGTGCATATGTGGGCTTTTTGGAGCCCAGTGCCTATGTGGGACACCTTACACAGCCTTGGTGCAGGGGGAGGAGCTTAGACCTGCCTCAACTGAATGTACCAGGCTCTGCTGACTCCCCATGGGAGGTCTTGCCTTGGAGGAGGTGGGAAGGTGGGGTGGGTTGAGGGGGTAGGCTGGAGCGGGGAGGAGGGAAGGAAGGGGGATCTGTGGTTGGTATGTAAAATGAATAGAAAATTTCTTAATAATAAAAAAAGAAAAAAGAATACACCAGTTCTAGCTTCCAGAGCATATCTGTCTCTGTGTAAGTAGGAATGTGGTCATGGGCATGGATTGGTATTGTAGACTCCCATATCACAGACCTCAGACTACCCAAGTTATGAACCAGAGATGCAGCACCCAGGCTGCAGAACCACTCACGGCTATGCATCCCCAGACAGCACCTGGCCCCCAAGCCTGCTTTGTGCTCTAGTATTGTCTTATTCAAAAGTAAATGCTGACAAAGGTATGCCTACACAGTCACTCAGTCCTGGATGAGGGGAAACCACCAAGCTTGCCACAAAAGGGTATGACTTGGTTGCATGTGAATGATAGCTGTAGATAGGTTTCTTAAGTCTTCTAACTTGGTTGCTTGCATGTTTTTGAAGAAGAAAGGTCTCCTCTGGGCTTCAGCCCCTCTCTGCTGTAGAGTCCATTCATGCTTGGGAGACTTCCCTGGGCCTTCCCTGCTAAGCAGTGATCACGAGCCTGGGCCATGGGCCCCACTTCAGGTGAGCAATTCCTGGTACAGTACTAACAACTAGACCATAAGCAAAAGCTTCGGTTTCTATAACTGTGACATAGGATTAGTAACTGGTAAGTTAGGGTTTGGGGAGGGCTGAATGGGTAACAATGACAGGCTTCACAACAATATAAATCCTGGATGCTACTATCACTACAAACGGAAAACTAAAATCAAGGGCAGTCACTGCCCGGGAACACTTCCTCTGGACTAGACCAGACAGAATTGTGAAATGTGTGGAAAGGCTTTATGTCACTGGGAGCACCTGCCCGTTCCTGGGTGTCCCCCCACTGCAGGACTCTGGCAGCTGCAGCTGCAGGTGGTCCCATGGAATCTGGCAGCTGACGTGATGGCTAGAGCCCAGAGCCTCTTCCTTTGGGTGGAAGCAAGGAAATGTGGAGCAGGTGGGCAGTAACCCAGCTTCACACTGGGAAGTGACTGCTTAGGGAACTGGCTCTGTTACTAACAGGATGAAACAGACAAGCGCTCTGGTCCTTCCCTGTGCATGAAGAGGCACTGTGGGAAGGAAGCTCTGCATGAGCTCCAGCTGGCATGCTCCAGCCCAGCAGGGAGCTGGGGACATAGACAGACAGACACACTGGTGTAGCAGGAATCTTAAAAGTTCTTATTAATAAAATCAGACCTGAGCCAGGTATTGGGGTGAACACTGGAAAGTCAGAGAGACAGAATAAGCCACAGCTATCTCACCTCGCCGGATCCTCAGCTGGTCTTGTTTCCTTAGACTGGAGGCCTCTGAGTCCTCATCCAGGATGGGTCTCAGCTGAACTGCTGCTAGAAGCCTGAATGCTTAACCAGGCCAAAATGCTTAACCAGGCCAAGTGCTTAACCGGGCCAAAGGCCTCTAGTTTCTGGTCCTCACGCCTTTATATACCTTTCTGCTTTCTACCACCACTCCCTGGGATTGAAGGCGTGCTTTCTGGGATTAAAGGCGTGGGTCACCACGCCTGGCCGTTTCCCACGTGGCCTTGAACTCACAGAGATCCAGAGGGATTTCTGTCTCTGGAATGCTAGGATTAAAGGCGTGTGCTACCACTGCCTAACCTCTGTTTAATATTGTGGCTGTTCTGTCTCTGACCCCAGATAAGTTTATTAAGGTACACAATATTTTGGGGAATACAATACCACCACACACTGGGTCTGGTGTGCGCTTTTGAAACCTCAAATTGGAATTGAACTATGAAAAATCTGTATTTCAAAACAAGAGAAGAGCACTCAGGTGTTCCTTTACTCTCTTCTTCATCAGGACCTGAATCACAGGACCACAATCTACATGAACAGGAAACCAAATGAATTTTTCTAGAGTTGGAATTTTTGCTTCAAATTTACACATTTTGTCTTTATAACTTGTTTGAATTGTGTGCAACGTGGTCCTTGTCATAGTTTGCTTCTCTGTTGCTGTGATACTGACCAAAAGCAACAGGGAGGAAAGGGCTTATTTGGTTTCTATGTTCTGACACAGTCCATCATTTAGGGAAGTCGGTGCAGAAACCATGGAGGAACTACTGATAACTACCTTGCTGCTCAAGGCTTGCTCAGCTTTCTTTCTTATAAAACCCAGGCCCACCTGCCCAGGAGTAGCTCTGGCCATAGAGGGCTGGGCCCTCCCACACCAATCATTACTCATGAAAATGTTCCACGGACACGCCCATATGACAAGTGGATGGAGGCGATTCCTCAGCTGAGGCCCCCTCTTTCCAGATTGGTGTCACGTTGACAAGAACTAACAAGCACGGTCCTTACATGTGCCAGTGAAATGGTATTTCTTGCTGGAGCGCGTTCACTGTTCAGTCTGCTGGATTGGAGGTGTCCTTCTGTCACAGACTGGACAGTCTGCATGGCTGGATATTTCTTGTCTTGTCTTTAACAGTATCACACAAGGGGCACATTCTACATCCCCCTCCACCTTACCTGCAAACATGGAAGAAGTGAGCCCACAATGTGCGAGGCCTCATAGCTTTGGCTATGAAATGCGTCACCTCACGACTGGCCTCTTAAATTCATTTGATAATTCTGTAATCTCCTGGGCCAGCTAGTGTGGTATATGCAGTGGAAAAACAACACAGAGATTCTATTTTCAACAAAGTATAAGGCAAGGACTGACGCTCAAGGTTTTCATCTGACTTCCACACTCACTGTGACACCAACGCACCTAGGTTCACACATGCACATATAGAAACACACTGGTACAGACATAAACAAATTCTGATAAACCAATTTTGATCATATAAGATACTACAATACTTTTTTAATAAAATACTTTTATCTTTTTGTCCTCAGATATAAATATTGCTTTAAATGTCTTCGAAGACAATAGTTCAATATGAAGTTCCACTAAATTAGACAAGTGGCTAATTAAAGTCTCAAAGGCCACAAAAAGGAAGTGGAGAAGGGTAGATGGAAATACCACAGGGAAACTCTACTTCAGAGCATCTGATACAAGAAATGATAATAGTAAATAATGGTTTTGCTACTATGTATCACAGTAAAAATTACAAAATAACATTAATTCAAATATTAGTTACTTTTATATAGTCACACTAAACAAAATTTTCTGAATATAAAATCATGGCTGAAGCTTTTACCTGCCAGACAGCACAGTGGGAAGAAGCAGGGGTGTTCGAGGTACAGTTTGATGGTAACGAACCAAGTAATTCTGGTGTCCAGGTCATGTACAGATAGCATCATTCAGATGGTATCAATGTTAATTATAACAGGAAAATTAGGAGTGGTTTTCAAAATGAAAAGTGTTATTATTATAAACGTTGGCAGGCATTAGAACCTCACAGCACACCGCAGCCTCCTGGGTTACTGCAATGTGAGCGCACAGCAGAAGCTGGGTACTTCATCATGTCAAAGCTGACATGTGGCAGTGTAGGACCTGTGCTCTTAAAATGTGAGCCAATCCACATGAAATGGTTTAGGCAACAGAGTGGTAGTCCTGTAGAAGGTGACACAGACTAAAACTAGGGCTGGTCCTCAGGAAGGCAGAGAGGGAACAGCTCATGGCCAAGTACCCCGGAGGCTTGAGGCACAGCTTGTTTATGAGTGGATAACGGAGCTGGCTAGAGGGGACAGGTGATGGGCCTAGCTTAGAGTGTTCACCTGAACTATCACAAGAATCCAGCACTGGGACGCTAATGAGTAGCAAGGAAAAAGGGGATGAGCACCGATTTTGACCTTACTGGTGCAGTGTCCTTGAGGGCATCCCTGGGTGCCTGTTACAAGCAACCCCACCAATTCTACTGCAGCCACTGGGGAGAGACCAGTGTTAAGACTGGGCCAACCCTAACCTAGCAGCTCAGCTGGACTCACAGCTTACGAGGTAGTAGGCAGAGAAGCCAGAGCATAACTAGACGTGGAAGATTGCCCCAGAAGCAATCCATGGCGGAGTTTAGAGTAGTCCTGGGTATGGCACCTTCCTTCAGTGGCCATGGCACAATAAAGGATCAGGAAAGCTCTAGATCCATCTCCCCAAACATCTACTTTTCCTACTTTCATGTGATTTCCTAACCCACGCCGAAGATCACCCCTAAGCCCAGATGACAGGACTTCTGGTCAATTAGTAGACTCGTTTGCCTACAACCTGGATTACTTCAAAGGCTTTAGCTTGTAAGATAGTTGGTTTCCTGGCAGTTTGTGCTGAGTGTTTGGCACTGGGAACTGCGGTACAGAGCCACAGATACAGAAGACACATCTGCACAAACCAGACAGATAGTAAACGGCGTCTGCAGTTTACTACAGCCTGAAGTTCACTCATCCTTTCTATAAAGGCCACTTGTTTTCTCTCCTGTTTCCAGTCATACTTGTTGCCTAACACAAAGGATAATGCATACAAAGGATCTGGACACACTCCAGGGACTTCCCGAGAAAGCTCACATTTGAAATGGCTGAGGCAAAAGAAAAATTCTGCAAGAAGTAGTGCATTCCGAAATGCAGCCCAGTAAGTGGGCATTCAGAAAATGTGGGAACAATGGTCTCCGTCACACAGGCTCAGCAACCAAAGTGTTCACTCTAGGGTCTAAAAGCCTGACTGTCTTAGTTAACCTAGTTACTACTATTGTGATGAAACACCATGGCCAAAAGCACGTTGGGGAGAAAAGGGTTTATTTTACTCATAGTTCCATGAAACACTTCATCATCGAAAGCAGTGAGGGCAGGAATTCCCACAGGGCAGGAACCCAGAGGCAGGAGCTGATGCAGATGGAGGGGAGCTGCTTACTGGCTTACTTCGCACTGCTTCGCTCAGCCTGCTTTCTCATAGAAAGAACCCAGGACCAGCAGCCCAGGGACAGCACCACCCACAATGGGCTGGGCCCTCCCCGTCAATCACTAATGAAGAAAATGTCTCACAACCGGATCGCATGAAGGCATCTTGTCAATTGAGGTTCCCTCCTTTCAGGTAACTCTAGCTTGTGTCAAGTTGACATAAAACTAGCCAGCACACTGACCCTAGTAACCAAAGAGCCAAGCCCTATCTCCTAAAGGTTCCTCCCAAATAGTGCTTACACCTAGAAACAAATATTCAAAACATTATCTTGTGGAGATAGTTCAGATTCAAACCACAAGATTACCTACATAAAACTACAATGGCATTTGAACAAATAGAATGACAAATAGGGAGCCATTACCTAATTCAAAGTCGAAATGGTGTTTGAGTGTTTGGGGTAGATACTAATTCAGTAATTTAAACTTGCATTTGCATCAATACATTTTATTTTCCCTTAACACCTTTCTTCCAGAATTTGCACTCATCAGCATCTCTTCTTTTTTACACTTAGAGAAAAATCTGAGCAGTGGTCCTTGACACCAGTCTGAAGCGGTGGCTCCTCCAGGAAATCAAGTCCTCACAAAGGCTGAGGAGGGCAGTCTTGGGCACACTGCTCTACTGGAGGAGAGGAGTCCCAGCTGCTGTGGTGCTAGCACACGGCAGCTCAACCTGAAGTTCCTCTCGTGAACAGCTTCTGTCGTAATTCAAAGGGCAACAGGCCTGGTGACCTCAAAGGTCCAGGCTCTGTAGGCATCATGACTGTCCCCTGTGGGACACTACAGTCATGTGGAGACTTCTGGGTTGTGGCTTGTTATCTCTGGTCCACCCAACATACAAGGTAAAGGACAGAGGAGTTGCTTGTCCTCATCAGAAAGATGTTTTCTGCCCCAGCCCTCTAAATACTGTGGACCAACTGGTGCCTACCTCGGTGGGACTGTCTAAGAGGCTGCATAGCTCCAGTACAGTGAAGGCCAGGTGTAGATGTAACCAACCGTTTTATTAAATAAAAAACACAGAACCAATGCAAGGAAGAAAGCCAAGAGGTCAAAGCTAAGAGCTAAAACCTTACCCTTCCTCCTGCGGTGGTCCTACCTCTCTGAACCAGCAGCACCTCCTCTGTTAAAGTCCTTATATAGAGTTTCTGTTCTGCCTTCTCATTGGTTGTAAACCCAACCACATGACCGCCTCATCACGGCCTGTCTGTATAGACCTCCAGGTGTTCCATGGTTGGTATTGAGATTAAAGGCATGTGTATCCAATGCTGGCTGTATCCCTGAACACACAGAGACTTACCTAGCTCTGCCTACCAAGTGCTGGGACTACAAGCATACGCCACCACCGCTCTGCTTTCCTATGGCTTGCTAATAGCTCTGACCCCCAGGCAATTTTATTTATTAACATACAAATAACATTTAAGTACAAAAGAAAATATCACCGTAGCCAGGTCCCCTCAGTTCAGGTTTAGAAAAAGAGGTAAGTTGATCCTCTTTTCCAAGATCCAAAGGGAGAATATAACCTTCTATGAATGTAACTTTTTTAAGAATCAATGTCAAAGGTCATAAAATAATCAGTGCAAGACAGCTCTATGCCCTCTGCAGACTCCCTGGTCGAGGCCCAGGTACATCTTGTCTTCATCATTAGTTTCACTGCCTTCTTGCTTTGGTTGTCCCCCCATGAATGACCATCTCATGGTTTTCTACCCATATTCAGTTTTTTGATCAACTTCAAAAACAGCAGACACCCCCTTCCACGGTTGGCCAAGTTTGTACCCTTTGTCTTCTGAGCTACCTGTGCTGTTTCCATTCAGCTCTTTTCCTTCTGGAATCTATGATGTCATCATGAATAAGAAAAAGGGGGCACTGAACTATCAGTTTTTTAAACATGCTGTTTACAAATTCAAGGGCATGCAGTAAGTAGATTGGTAAGACTTGGGCATCAGTAAGTGGGAGATAACCTGAGGTCTCACACCCCAAGGGACCAAGAGTCTCAATAGTGACCACAAACTGTCACCTACTCAAAAAAAATTCTACCAAAAAGAAAACCCCCCTATGGTATATGGAGCTTCTCCACCTCTCTGGTGCTGGCAGCTGCCATGAGCTCAGGGTACAGGGCACAGGGCACGGTGAAGCTAATGCCACAGCAAAGTCAGGAATAACAGGGGAACTTACACAGAGGAAACAAACCAAAGTAAGCTGATCCTAATTAGAATATGAGTAAACTTTGGTGGGTAATAAAAAGGGGATAAAAGACATGAAAGAGAAAAGAACAGGGGCGGTGAAGGCAGGGTTTTAGGGTCATTCTTTTTTTTTTTTTTTTAAGAACATGTTCAAATGAGAGATTTCTGTGGTGCAAAATGTGGTCAGGAATCAACATGCCAATAGTTGAGTTTCATCACAATACTGAGAATGCACTTCCGGAGGGTCTGTCCCTTGTGGCCTGTGTGTCCCCGAGACCCATAACACCTGAGCCTGTATGCACACTTGGTCTTTTCTCCACTAGCCACCTATTACATGCACAGCACAGAAAATGGCCATGCTATACAGGAAAGGCCAGCTCCCTCCCCAAACACCCTGGAATGCAGAGTAGTCTCTTTAAACTGGGTGAAAAGAATGAGGCCCACATCTGCAAAGAAAGCCTTTCAAGGGAATGGGAAAAATGAACAAAAATTGCTTATTCCAGAAGGTCTGGGCCAAATCCCTCTGTGGCCAGGCTTGGGACCACGACCACATTCTTGCTTTGATGTCTTCAAACACATAGATGTGCCAATGTTGAGCAAACCCATGACATATTCCCCAGAATATGAATCATTTTATCTTTCAAATACCAAAGGAATCATAAGAACCTCTCATCAGAGACTGAGAAGACCAGAATGAGTATGGCTGTCCATCCATCTTCTGTCCCCTGGGCCTTGTTCATCCTGAAGAGATCAAGGAGGGACATCAAGGTGGACAGCATAGGGCCATGGCGTCCTTGCCACCTTGCACCCTCAAGTGCAACTGCCACAGTGGCAGGCGTGAAGCAAAAATCTACAGAGTGCAGAATAAGATGAGCTGGCTTCTATAGTGTCAGGTCTGCTCCATGCTCCCACCTTTTTTTCTTTATCCCTCTCTACCTCCTCTCCAGGTACAACCATGAAACAGACACGGGCTCATCGTCATTGAAGAATGCCAGCACAGATGGGCCATTGTTTCCAAGAGGGTTTTCTTAAAAGGAGGGGAGCTCAGATGAGGGCGAGTCCCACAGAAGGGGAATCTCCAGCACGGGCCTCCTGTAAAAACTGTCCCATCTGCCTCAATGGCTAAGCCATGAATTCTTTCTCGTTTCTTCCTGTATTCTTACCAGCAGGTCAGCAGTCACTCAACCACAAACAGCTGAAGTTTCCCATCCAAGGTGGCAGTGGTAAGCTGTAATACAAAGTAGAATACCATATTATGACTAACCATTTTTCATTTACTGAATAACAAACGAGAAAAGTGGCCACAAATTTTACACATTATTTGTAATGTTTCAAATCAAAGAGAAAAATTCACTAAATTAGTAAGATCTATTGCAATAGTGTGATACATATACTTCATTAGTCCCAGATGCTTTAGAATCCAAAATGCTTTGACCTTAGATTTCTGAGTTTAAGGGAAGCCTGGGTGACAAGATCTTATCTCCACAAAAAGAAAAAGAAACGGAGATCACGGGACCCATGGGACATTGTCAAGCAGACCACCATGTACCTGCAGGACTTTCAAGACAAGAAGAAAGGAATCAAGGAAAATATTTAAAGAAATAATGGCACAAAAATATTCCAAGATTAATAAAAGATATATAAACATCTGTGCGCAACAAGCTCCCAAGATGAACTGAAAGAGATTCTCACTTATCCATGATATAGTCAATCTCAAAAGCCCAAACCAGGCTGAATCCCAGAGACAGACAGACAGGGTGCTCTCAGTGGTTGACAGACTAAAGAGATTAAAAGAAAAAGCCTCTGTCAAGAGAGAGTCCTGTATCTAGTAAACACACTGGAGTCATGATGGGGAAATTGAGAAGGATAAGGAAGACCAAGGGAGTTCATTACCACTAGACCTGTCCTGTAGAAATGCTGGAGGGAACCCACTTACAGGCAAAGTAAAAAGACTTTAAACATGGACTCAAAGCCATGTGAGGATAAAGGTTACAATAAAGATAAATATATGAGTAACTATTAAATTAAGTTTACAGTAACAGAACTCTATAATTTTGGAGACTATTTCCATGTGTATGGGTGTTTTGCCTGCATGTATGTCTGTGCACCACATGAATGCAGTGTCATGGAGGCCAGAAGAGGGTGTCAGATTCCCGGGGACTGGAGTTACAGGTGGTTGTACCCCATTGTATAGGTGCTAGGAACTGAATCCAAGTCCTCTGGAAGAGCAATCAGAATTCAGAACTCTTAACCCCTGAGCCATTTCTCCAGGCCCTTAGTAACTACTTTTAAGGGACAAACACATTATTAAAAAATTATTAGTGTCAAAAAATTAATATTGTAACTTGGATTTGCAACTCCACATTTTCATACATAATTTAAGAAGCAATTGAATTTTAAAATTATTATTGGCTTATACTTTGATGGACACACTATATACATAACATTGTCACTTTTAATTTTAATAACTGAAAGGCCAGTGAGATGCTCAAGCTTGACAACCTGAGCTCAACCTCAGGAGCCCACGTAAAGGTGGAAGGAGAGAACAGACTCCACAAAGCTGTTCTCTGACCTCCACATGTTCATTATGGCATGGATATATTCTCCAAAATAAAAAAAATTAAACGAGCTAAAAAAGGCAGGAGTAGAAGTGATGAAAAAGCATAGTTTTGTATGTTACTGAAGTTAATCTCGTGTAAATAAAATTCAAAAGTGTCAACTTCAAGAGGTTAAATGTAATCTCTACAAAGACAGTATCTGTAAAATATACACAAAAGGAAATACTCTGAACCATTTTATTACAAGAATTGACTAAAGACAAAGGAAGAACATATGCGAGAAAGGAGGTGAGGGAAGCTAAAAACCATGTGAGGAAAGTACGGAAATTAGCTCCCTCCTTATCTATAATTACCTTAAATGCAAGTAGATTGAATTCTGCAACAACAAAGAGATTGGAAGGATGGATTAGAACAAGTGATCCACCTATATGCTGTCTACAAGAAACTCATTTTAGATACAAAGCCGCGAATACATTGAAATGGAAAGAAGACAGTCCATACAAATTACAACCAAAAGTGAGTGGGGATGACTCAGAAAACCAGACTGGGTCTGAGTTACCTCACTCAATCTCTTTTAGTTCCATCCATTGTGTCCATAATCTCCTTCTCTGTATGTTTGCTGTTGGTGTATGGAAAAGCTATTTATCTGTACAAGTTCATTTGTATCCTGCCACACTGTTGAATTTGTTTATTGTTTCTAGAACTTTTCTGATAGAATTTTTAGGAATTCTAACGTATAGTATCACATCATCTGAAAATAAGGATAGTTTGACTTCTTCTTTCCCTATTTGAATTTTTTTCCTTTGAATTTTTTTGTCTTATTGTTCCAACTAGTACTTAAGTACAACATTGAAAAGGAGTGGGGGTACTGGACATCCTTGTCTTATTCCTGACTTCAATGGGATTGCTTCAAGCTTTTTTTAGGATGATGGTGGCTGTGGGTTTCTTGTACATAGCTTTTTATTATGTTGAGGTATGTTCCCTCTAGCCCTACTCTATCTAGAACTTTTATCATAAGGCACGTTGGATTTTGTCAAAGGTTTTTTCTCTGTCTACTGAGATGACCATGTGATTTTTATCTTTAAGTCCATTTATGTGACATATTACCATTTATTGACTTGTGTATGCTGAATCATCCCTGCATTTAAATATATAGCCAACCTGTTCATGGTGTATAATCTTTTTGATATATGTCTATACTTCTGTTTGCAAATATTTTATTGAGCATTTTTGAGCCTATGTTCATCGTGAATATTGTTCTGTAGTATTCTTTTTTGTTGTTGTGTCTTTACCTGACTTGGGTATTACAGAGATACTGACTATGTAAAAGGAGTTTGGGAGTGGTCCTTCTGTTTCTATTTTTTCTTTTTTGTTTGTTTTTTACAAATACTTATGTTTGTAGCTTCTTTTTTTTAATTTATTTTATTTTATTTTACAATATAATTCAACTTTACATATCAGCCATAGATTCCCCCGTTCTCCCCTCTCCCCCCCCCCCCCCCCCGGCCCACCCCCCATTTCCATCTCCTCCAGGGCAAAGCCTCCCCCAGGATTGAGATCAACCTGGTGGACTCAGTCCAGGCAGGTCTAGTCCCCTCCTCCCAGGCTGAGCCAAGCGTCTCTGCTAAGCCCCAGGTTTCAAACAACCAATTCATGCACTGAGCACAGGACCCGGTCCAACTGCCTGGATGCCTCCCAAACAGATCAAGCCAATCAACTGTCTCACCCATTCAGTGGGCCTGATCCAGTTGGGGGCCCCTCAGCCATTGGTTCACAGTTCATGTGTTTCCATTCGTTTGGCCACTCGTCCCTGTATTCCATCTATCCCTGGTCCCAACAACTCTTGCTCACATAAACCCTCCTCCTTCTCACCAACTGGACTCCCAGAGCTCCACCCAGGGCCTGACCGTAGATATCTGCATCCAGTTCCCTCAGTCACTGGATGGGGTTTCTAGCACTACAATTAGGGTGTTTGGCCATCCTATCACCAGGGTAGGTCAGTTCGGGCTATTTCTCGACTATTGCCAGCAGTCTAAATGGAATACTACTCAGCAGAGAAAAACAATGACATCATGAGGTTTGCAGGCAAATGGATAGATCTAGAAAAAATCATCCTGAGTGAGGTAACCCAGACTCAGAAAGACAAACATGGTATGTACCCACTCATAGGAGAATACTAGTTGTGGATCAAGGATGACTGGACTGCTACTCACATCACCAGGGAGGCTACCTGGAAAACAGGACCCCAAGAAAGACACGGGGATCGCCCAATGACGGAGAAATGGATGAGATCTACATGAACAGTCTGGACGTGAATGGGGGTAATGAGGGGCGAGGGGCAAAGGAAAGAGAATTTGGGGGAGCGGGAGATCCCAACTGGATCAAGAACAGAGAGGGAACACAAGGAATGTTCATGGTAAATGAAGACCACATGAGAATAGGAAGAAGCAAAGTCCTAGAGAGGCCCACTGTTTCTATTTTTTTAATGAATTAAGAATGACTGCTGTAGATTTTTGAATATCTGATAAAATTCTACTGTGAATCCTCTCACCCTACCTCCTTTTTTTTTTTCAGCTGCAAAGCTTTTTATTACTGTTTCAATCTCCTCATTTGTTATGGGTCTCTTTTGCTTTTTTATTTCTTCATGCTTTAATTTTGGTAGTTTGGCTGAATCTAGAAATTCATCCATTTCTTTTTGGTTTTCCAGCTTAATGGAGCACAGGTTTTTAAAATATTACCTTATTATATTCTGAATTTCTTTAGTGTCTGTTGTGGTTTCCCTGCAAATTTCTGAGTCTGTTCATTTGGGTCCTTTTCTTTCTTCTGGATAGTTGGACAAAGCATCTGTTCATCTTGTTTATCTTCCCAAAGAGCTAGCTCTAGGCTCGTCGGTTCTTTGTATTGTTTTCTTTGTTTCTAATTCATCGATTTCTGCTCTGATTTGTATTATTTCTTGCTGTTGATTGGGTTTGTTCTTATTTTTTCAACTTTTTGAGTTGCATCATTAAGTCATTTATTTGTGCTCTTTCTGATTTAGAGCTATAAATTTCCCCCATAGGACTGCTTTCTATCAATCCTAGAGGTTTTGTTGTATTATGTTTTCTTTTTCATTTAGTTCCAGGAATTTTTTTTTTATTTCTTTCTTGATTTCATCTCTGACTCATCATCATTTGGTAATGAGTTGTTTAATCTCCATGAGTTTTTGTATTTACTAGAGACTTGTTCGCTGTCAATTTTATGTTTTATTGCATTGTGGTCAGATAGGATACAAGGAGTTATTTAAGTATTTTTGAATTTGTAAAGATTTGGTCTTTGTCCCAGTATGTGGTCTATTTAGAAGAGCTTTCATGTGCTGATGAGTATAATGTGTATTCTTTGTTGTTTAGCTGGAATTTCTGTAGATAACTGTCAATTTGATGTATGATATCAATTAATTCTGATATTTCTGTTTTTATTCAGATGGCCTGTCTACTGAAGGAAGTGGAGTAATGAAATAACATACCATTAATGGATTATTAATCTGTACCTTTAATTCCAGTAGTAGATTTTTTTATGAAATTGGGTGCCCAGACTTTGGTGCAAGTGTGTTTAGGATGGTAATATCTTCTTAATTGACTGCTCTCTTGAGTAAAATGAAGTGTCTTTTTTTATCTTCTGATTAGTTTTAGTTTGAAGTCTGTTTCATCAGATATTAGAACAGTGACAACTGCTTGCTTCCTGGTCCCATATAACTGGGGTATTTTTGTCCATCCTTTTACTCTAAACCAGTGTCTATCTTGAAAGATAAGATGTGTTTCTTATAGACAACAGATAGACATATTCCACTCAGTCAGCCTGTATCTTTTGATTGGATAATTGAAGCCATTGAAATTTAAAGTTATTAATGAAATGTTTGTTAATTGTGGCCACTATGTTGTTAATTTTTTGCATAGCTGTTTGTAGTCTCAGTGTACTTTGTGTTCTAAGAATTATGGCATCGTATTTCTTTTCATAGTCTCTCTGATATGTTCTTTCCTCTTTTCAGCCTGAAATAATGTTCCTGTATTTTCCTTGGGTTTGGTATGTTGGATATACATTTTTTAGGTTGTTTATGTCATAAAAATTTTCTCCTTCAATAATGGCAGATAGTTTTGCTGGGTATACTATTTCAGGTTGGCTGTAATAGTCTTTCAGGACTTGTAATGCATTGCTCTATTGTTCAAAGTTTCCATTGAGAAATCAGCCATTATTCTGATGTGTTTTCCTCTATTTGTGACTTTGGTTTTTCTCTTGTGACTTTCAAAACTCTTTGCTATGTATACTTAGTGTTTTAGCTATGGAATGGATTTTCTTTTCTGGTCTTGTCTATTTGGTGTTCCGTATGCTTCCTGTATCTGTATGGATGTGTCTTTCCTTACTGAGGGGAATTTTCTTCTATGATCTTGTTGAAGGTTTTGTCTATGTCATTGATTTCGGTTTCTTCTCCCTCCTCTGTACCTATATTTCAAAGTTTGGGTTTTTTTTTTTTTTCATAGTGTCCTACGTTTCTCATATTCCTTTCCTGTGTTTTTAAAATTGTTCATATTCCTTGCTTATTTGGTTTGGATCCTTTATTTTACCTTCCAGTCTTGATTGTCTATCTTCAGCTTGACTCATTCTACTTGTAAACCTTTTCCTTTAGGTTTTGTAGTTGAGCTACTGGGTTTTTCAAGTCCATCTTCATTCCAGCTTGAGCCCTCTTCAATATTTCTATCGCTTGATTGAATTCATTCTCAAGTGCTGGATTGTCTTTGTCATTTCCATCAGCCTATGTTTGTGTTTTCTTGGGCATCACTAAGACATTTCTTCTCCTTAAAGTCTTTCTCCTTAATTTCATCTAGCTATTTTTTTGTGTTTTCTTTAAATTCCTTTGTCTCTTTGATGATGTTTATGATTTTTTTTAATTCTCTATCCTGGGATTCATCTATGTAATCCCTTTTTTTTCCTCTTTTGGTTTTCAAAATAGGGTCTCTCTGTGTAGCTCTGGCTGTCCTGGAACTCACTCTGTATACCAGGCTGGCCTTGAACTCACAGAGATCCACCTGCCTCTGCCTCCCGAGTGCTGGGATTAAAGGTGTGCGCCACTGCCTGGCTCATCTATGTCATTCTTATTGGCAAACATTTCTACAGGATTGGTAGGTTTGGAAGTTAAATATTGGCTTGATCTTTCACACTATTTATATTTTTGTGATGAGATCTGGGCATGTGGACTTGCTTTGTCAGCTCTAAGTCTGATATGGATAGAGCAGACTATGGCAGAAAAGAGGATGTGTGGGCAGGTTGGGCCTGGAGGTTAAAAATGGCTTGGGTAGAATCAAGTCAGGTGGACAGAGGACACTGGGCTGGGGAGCAGAATATGCTTCCTGGTCCAAGCCTGTAGTATGAGGATAGATCTGGCTGAGTGGAAAGGTTGCATGTGGCCTGTGAGAAGCCTGTAGATTGGAGGTAGATAGGGTGGGTCCTGGCCAAAAACTAGAGGTTGGTTGTGGCTCAGGCAAGGGTGGCCCGACAAAGCTAGTGCACTGGATGTGGGTTTTGAGCTAGTTATGGCAAGCTGGGGGGAAAAGGAATGGATGGGGAGAGTCAGGAAGACTCATGGGGCTAGACCCTGGAGAAGGATGTGGGAGATCTGGCTGGGTGGAGAGTTATACCAGTCTTCATGATCAGTCTATCAGTAGCTTTCTGGATTGACAATCTTTCAGACTGATGTTAATGAACCTTTGCTTTCTTAAGTGAATAACTGATATCAGTGAAATTTAGCAAGCCTGGCTGCCCTCTACAAGTGTCCAGGAGAACCAAAGGGAAACACACAGAAGTAGCAGTGGCAGGAACTTTGCACACTTATTAGTGAGAAGTGCAGAAGTGTGGTGAACACATGCTGTTGGGCTTATCTACCTGCAGGCTCAGCTTAGAAAGACAACTGATTTTAAAATAGAAGGATGTCCAAATTGGATATATTCAAAACTATATCCAATAGAATTCAGAAGATAAAAATAAAGGCAATGCTTAAGAGGCATTTTTTGTTTTTCGAGACAGGGTTTCTCTGTGTAGTTTTGGTGCCTGTCCTGGATCTCACTCTGTAGTCCAGGCTGGCCTCAAACTCACAGAGATTCACCTGGCTCTGCCTCCCAAGTGCTAGGACTAAAGGCGTGCACCACCACTGTCCGGCAAGAGGCAATTTTTAAAGAACAGCAAATTACCCAGCTTAGATGCCAAAATCAAAGGAGATTTTTAACGAGTTGTTAGTAAGTTTATAGCAATAGAAAATTTATAACAAACCAAACTTCCATTCACATGAGAAGAAAAAAACAGACATTATAAGATATAATATGTAACTTCAAAATATCAAATGTAACTTCAAAATATCACTGAAAAATGAAATGATGTAGTACAAGAGAAGGAAAAGGTGAGATAGAAAAGCAATAACCACAGAAACTGGTGGGAGTTTAGCCTCTTCCCAGCAACAGCAAACCTACAGAGAGCACACCTATAGCAAACGTATAAAGAGCATGGACAACACTCTGTAACACACAATTGTTAGGAGCTTTTACTTGTCCAGGAAGAAACAGACATTTATCACAACTTCAGGCTTTTTCAGTTAAGTAATACATTATTAAATTCCATTTAAATTTAATTTTCAATAAATTAAAAGATAAGGATAACTGCCAGGTGGTGGTGGTGCACACCTTTAATCGCAGCACTTGGGAGGCAGAGGCAGGCGGATCTCTGTGAGTTTGAAGCCAGTCTGGGCTACAGAGTGAGTTCCAGGAAAGATGCAAAGCTACATAGAGAGACCCTGTCTCAAATAAATAAATAAATAAATAAATAAATAAATAAATAAATAAATAAATAAATAA
>CABHPR010119064.1:0-12258 GCA_902168415.1 Peromyscus melanophrys
TTTTTTTTTAAGTTGGTGTCCAAAGCAGTGAGTCTGGTGGCATTTTCGCACATGGATGCCAATATAGTTTGATGTTTTAGATCTGCCCCGTCCCAGCTTCTCCTAAGGAATGTTATTCTAGTTAAAGCGGGTATGCTGTTGATCTTGGACACTGGGTGGGAGGCAAAGTAAGTAGTCATCATCATTGCTAAGTTATTAGGTTAGGGGGTGTTCACCATACAGAATTTAGATAGAGGAAGGCTGGGCTTACCGCAGTGGATTGCTTTCTCCAAGTGCAGGGATAATTTCCTGTGGAATCATGACAGCTCTTTAGTGTTAGGACATCTTTAGTTCGCTGTGCATTAACAGTCTACAAAGTTAATTTTATAGAGCTGACGCTTCTGTTACTCCGTTCCTTGGTGAGTTCTCAGTTAATTTGGTTCTAGGCTGTCTCAAGAATATTCTTTGGGGGAGATATATACACAGACAGACAGACAGACAGACAGACACACATGCACACGTACAAACACACTCATACAGAGAGAGAGAGAGAGAGAGAGAGAGAGAGAGAGAGAGAGAGAGAGAAAACAAGTCTAACTATTTAGCTTTAGCTGGCCTGGAGGAACTCTAAATATGATGCCAGCCTGGGTATATATCCAGTTACAGGTCAGCAAGGGATACACAAGGAGACCCTGTCTCAAGAAACTAACAAGCAAATAAACAAAAACAAACAAAAGCAAACCACAGACAGCTGCCTGCCTTTGCCTCCCTAGTCCTTGGATTAAAGTCGTGCGCCACAGTGCCTGACTATATGCTGTTTAAAAAGATCATTTGGCCTTGTCATTGTGTGTTTATCTTAATTTTTTTTATTGTTAATAGGTGGCCTTTTAAAGGCCCATACTCAAGTTCTAGAGGTTGAATTGGGTTTGGATGCCTGCTGAAGAGCTTACTGTGGTGCTTGTTATATATATTGTCAGGTAGCTCGCTGAAACCACCACGTGTCATCCTAGCATACCAGGAAAGCTGAGACAGGAGGATTGCTCCAAGCTTGAGGACAGCCTAGGGTACAGAGTGAGACCTTGTCTTAAACAACATCTTGTGAGCCATCTTGATGGCTCAAGAATTGTTGTTATTGGGGCTGGAGAGATGGCTCAGTGGCTAAAGGCACTGACTGCTCTTCCAGAGGACCTGGGTTCTATTCCCAGCACCCACGTGGCCTGTAACTCCAGCTCCAAGGGGTTCTAATGATTTCTTCTCGACTCCTCAGGCATTGTAAATATGTGGTGAACAGGTATGCATGCAGGCAAAGCATCCATACACATAAAATAAATAAGTCTAAAAAATTAAAAAGAAAGAATAATTTTGGTTTTTTTGAGACAGGATCTAAGAATTATTATTTTTAATTGTTACATGTTCTCTTTACTACATGGAATATATATATATATATGTATATATATACATACATATATATATACATGAAAATGGAAAAGATGATCTGGGGAAGAAGCTAGTGGGAGAGGGTGAATGGGGGGTGAATCGGGGGAGAGTGGCAGGTATGTGGTGATTGTGGTCAAAGTAGATGATGCATCTGAATGAAAATATCTTTATGAAACCCATCACTATGTACAATGAGTATATGCTGATAGTTATTAACAGATAGTTACAGATAGTTATTAACAGGTAGAAACAGAACAAAATCTTTTGATCTGCTAAAGCGTATCTACTAAACCCTATAAACACCAGCACGGAGTTAGAAATATTAACTTTTCCTTTTGTCTGACATAGCAGTCATGCCTATATTCTCAACACTCAAGCTGTTGGGAGTCTGAGGCTAGGCTGAGCTGCAGAGTGAGATTCTATCCTAAAAAAAAAAATCAGGAGCCTGGTGAATGGCATGTGTCACCAAGTCTGCCGACCTGAGTTTGATCCCTGGAACCCACAGGGCAGGGTAGAGAAGTGAGCATGGCAAGTTGTCCTCTGACCTCCACACATGCTAAACTGTACATGCCCTCAGAGAGCCGAGTAGTCATTACATTCTCTGTGAACTGTCACTCCATATCTCCTCTCCCTCCCTTCTTCTCTCCTCCCTTTCTGTGTTAAGTAGGCAGGATCTCCCTGCAGTGTGGCATTAAGGTAGCATCGAATATTCTTGCTTTGCTTTTTCCTTTAAAGAAAATATTTCTAATTTAAAAAGTTGTTATATTTATTTATTGTATTATATTATTATTCTTTATATGCTTATATATAATTATATATTAGCATTACTATATATAAAATTATATATTATCTACATACTTGTAAATATTGTATATTTATATTATTTATATTACATTATTTTATGTATTTGCTATTATATACATACATATACATTATGTATATTTGCATACATATAATTATTTTTTGCACATCTACTGCATGCTGCTTTCTCTGTTGCTAGATGTCCCTAGATATGAATACATGTCTCTGGTGTGGCAAGCTATTTGAAGACAAGGGCTTGAATATTTGGGATAGAATCAGTTTAGTGAATCTTTTGACCAGTGATTTCTAAAGGGTGTATAAGAATCTGCTAGGTAATATGTATGCCAAAGATTAGTTAACATTGAGGGAAATTGTTTCGGGATACAAGCTGAGAAGTAAAACTTCAGACTGAGGAGGTGTCCTCAGGAGAAATCCCCCGATGGTCAAATGTATTGTCAGAATCTCTAGTGTGTGTGTGAGGTTTTCATGTTTATCCAACAGGAGTGTAGGTTAAACATTGCAAGGTGCCGCTGCTCTCAACGTCCAAGTTAACGGTAAGGTTAGCCATTAAGGGGAGAGTCGGGAGGGATTGCTCTTCCATGGTCTGAGGTTTATGAGTAGAAAGAAACAAGGAACCGAAAGAGAATATAGAATTATGGACAGGAAGGAAGTGAGGGGGCTGTGGATACAGCTCAGTAGAGTGCCCACTATGGGCACAGCCCTGGGTTCTTTTGCCAACCCCGAAAGAAAGAAAGGGCTAGATGCAAATAAAGTAGGCACCACAAGGAGGAACCTCCCTCCTTTTTGGAGGATTACGATGGAGGCACGGACAAGTTCTCCCGTTTCTGGCTCTGTGGTCTCTGGTGGGTCACTTTATCACAGCCTTGGTTTCTGCATGCACCGATCCAATATCCTATTCGATCACTCTGAGGGTTAAGCTAGGAGAGGAAATGAAGGTGCATGACACAGAGTTGGTGACGAGTTTTAGTAGAGTTTAGGTTGGGACAGTATGGCACTGTATTGTCTGCTCACAAGACTAAGATTTAACGTGTTCACTTTGAAGGTGACCACTCACTCAGCTGATTCTTCTTGCCTATTGCTCATTCTCTCATCTCTTTACTCTCTCCTCCATCCACCAAAGATTTTCCATCCTTTGGAAGAGGCATGCCCATAATTCCCAGGAGGCTATTACCAAGTTTGTATAAAAGACACTCTCTCTGATGTTGGAAATAGAATCAGTGTGCTAGAAGACCCAGGCTGTTTATAATGAGCAATGGCAATAAAGGAAAGCTGGTTTTCATTTATCTTAATTCCACAGGGACCTGTCATTATTCTTATTGATTTAGGGCAGGAGTTCAGTAGCATGCAGCTGTCAGGGGTAGAATCAGGTTTTCAGTTTGAATCTGGAGCCAGGATTTTCAGTCTGCCATAGGATAGACTCTGCCAAGAAGCTCTCCTTTGGCTACAGATAACAGTCAGCTGTTATTTTTGTAAACCTACTATTTGAATTTTTAGATGATTTTATTTGTTTTCCTTATCTCTTTCCCCATCTTTAGTCAATTCTTGACTCTTTACAGTTATAATTATCTAGAAGAAGTTACAATTGTCTAGGGTGAGAATCTTATAATTTTGCAAGCTTTTGGATTGTTTTAAAATCAGACTTGAGGGCTGGGGATGTAGCTCAGTGGGTAGAATGCTCTCCTGGTGTGCATAAAGCCCTGGATTTGATTCCTAGCACCACATAAACTGGGCAACGTGGCGCATGCCTATAATCTCAGCACTTGGGAGGTGGAGGCAGGAATATATATACATTCATTGATACAATATATCACTCATAATTAAAGAAGAAGAGATCATGAATTTGAGAGGGAGTGGTGGGGGACATGGAAGGTGGGAAAGGGTGGCATGGAAATGATGTAAATATGGTATTCATGTATAAAATTTCAAAAAAAAAAAGAAAAAAAAAAAAGAAAAAAATTTTAAGGTTGTCCTCATCTCCATAGCCTGGAATACGTGAGATCTTTTTCTTTTTCTTTTTTTCTTTTTTTTTTTTTTTTCCAGACAGAGTTTCTCTGTGTAGCTTTGCGCCTGTCCTGGAACTCACTCTGTAGTCCAGGCTGGCCTTGAACTCACAGAGCTCCGCCTGCCTCTGCCTCCTGAGTGCTGGGATTAAAGGTGTGTGCCACCACTGCCCGGTCGAGATCTTTTTTTTTTTTTTTTTTTTTTTTTTTTTAAATTTAGCTTGAAACAAACTTTAGTGAATTTGCCTCTTACAGGCTTTGGAAATTAAGTGGTGAGACACTGACAGATCCGTGCCTTTTAGCTTTCCTCAGGGCCTGAAGACTGAGGTGAGGTGTAGGAGCAGGTGGTAAAGCTGCTTCTGTATTCAGGGTCCTCTTGTCTGCAATGGTCTTGAGGCAGAAGCATTCTGAGATTACCTTGAAGAGTCTCCAGAAGAACTACCGTGGGGCTCAGCCATGGGTGGAGAAGCCGGCATGGCAAAAGACAAATAGTTTCCTGTTGGGTGACACACTGGTGGTCTTGGGGCAACTGCTCATTTGTGGCACCTAAACCAAGTGTGAGGTATGTGAGGAAAGAGCAATCCAGGCAGGGGCTCTCCTTTCATGCTCCCCCGTGTGCCCCACATCCCCACACTGGGGATCGAACCCAAGGACTTGTACATGCTAGCAAGTGCTCTCTACCATGTGCTGTCTCGGAAGTCCTCATTTTACTTTGTGTTTTGAGATAGGGACTCAGTCAGTCATGCAGGCCGGTCTTTAATCACTAGAGTTAGTGACTAGAGTTAGTGGAGGCAGGTTCAGCCTCCCACATAGTTGGGCTTACAGATCTGTGTCCGACCCTGCCTGGCTCGCTGATCTTTACTGTCACCTTTGGTGTTGACCCTCCTTAGAGAGATGATGAAACAGATGTCCCAAGAGCTTAAAGTCTCAGCTGGGAAATAATAGGAAGACAAATTCTCCCTGACACCAGGCAGTCTGCAATGCCTCTTCGCTTTCCGTGGTGAATAAGCACATACTGGAAAGCCGTTGTCTACCCAGATCCCCAAGCAGTTGTCTACCCAGATCCCCAAGCAGTTGTCTACCCAGATTCCCAAGCAGTTATCTACCCAGATTCCCAAGCAGTTGTCTACACAGATTCCCAAGCAGTTGTCTACCCAGATTCCTGTTGGCTTTGAAGAACTGCTTCTCCAACCTTGAAATTTGCTTATCTTGAACAGTCTTTGCAGACCCTTGGTTCTCTCAAATGGGGAAACCTTATGCATTCTCAAATGTCCTGCTTCTTGAGAGATGTGATTTGCTCTTTGAAGAATGTTGCTGTATATGACACAAGCCAAGCAGGCTAAACAGCAAAGATTTACCTTCTCTCTCAGGATTCTGAAAACTGGAAGTCTCAGGTCAGGGAGTCCATGGGTCTGGCTTCATTTCTCACTGTCTTTACACACATCTCTGATATTTTTCTTTTTTCTTTTTGTTTTGTTTTGTTTTTTTGAGAGGGTTTCTCTGTGTAGCTTTGCACTTTTCCTGGAACTCACTCTGTAGCCTAGGCTGGCCTCGAACTCACAGAGACCCGCCTGGCTCTGCCTCCCGAGTTGCTGGGATTAAAGGCGTGTGCCACCACTGCCCGGCTGATAGTTTTCTTTTTTTCTTGTGTGCACACAATGTGTGTGTAGACAAGTGTGTGCATGAACATCCTTGTGTGTGAATGTGAGTGCCTTTGTGACATGCATGTACAGGTCAGAGGATAACTTTGGATGTCAGTCCTTCTGTCTTTGGGACAGTCAGTGGTTTTCATGATGTATGCATGAAGTTATTGAGTTTCTGTGGATTCTCCTGTTTCTTCTTCCCATCTATCCTATAGGAGAGCTGGGATTACAGTTGCTTTCCAACACATCTGGCTTTTATGTGGGGTCTTGGGATTTGAACTCAAATCCTTACACATGCACAGCAAATGCTTTAACTCACTGAACCATCTCCCTAGTACTATCTCTGGTATTTCTTTGAGGGTCAAAATTTCTTCTTAGACCACTCGTCAGGGCTCATGTTAAGGGTTTCATTTTAACTGCATCACATCTTTTAAAGATCTGATTTCCAAATATAAACCGTCTGTTTTCAGCATGTGAATTTTGGAGGGTACATAATTGAGCTCTTTCCTATTAAAAATGCTCACATCTTCCATCATGCATATGCAATAATGCACCTTCTAGTCTAGGGTGCCTTTCTATGAAATTTAAAATTAGGTGGCCACAAGAGAAAGATGAGTTCTAAGAATAATAATGATTGATTCGTCACACAAATTTATTTTATACTATCTTTTTTTTTTTAAACAAATGATAATAGATGTCCAAGCTTTAGGGAGAAACTATGGAAATTAACCTTTACCTCAGTTGAGAAGATGGGAATCCAGAGTTTAATGCTCGTGTCCCAAACAGGAATAGAAAGGATGCAGCCTGGTGAGCATGGAGTCTCACGGTGGTGAAGGGCCACTGGAAGCCTGGAGGACGTTCTATTTTTAGGTCTTCTAAGTTAGGTGGCAGAGTCCTGCTCGACTCTGTGCTGCTGCACGTGGCTGTGCACTGCTGTGCATGGCTGTGTGCCGCTGTGCATGGCTGTGTGCCGCTGTGCATGGCTGTGTGCCGCTGTGCATGGCTGTGCATGGCTGTGTGCCGCTATGCATGGCTGTGTGCCGCTATGCATGGCTGTGTGCCGCTGTGCACGGCCCTGATGGCGTCACTCCTTGACCTTGGTGTTATGTTCTAGGCTATTTATTCTCTATCGGTTGTTTTCTTGCTTATTTGGAAAAACAAAATGTTTAATCTCTCTGTTTGAACATATACATCGAGCCTTCCAAATTTCTTTTTGTATATTAATCTATCTTTTTGTCCCTTCATGGTGCTTATATATAATTATAGTTATTACAATGCACTTGACCTCTTCTTTTGCTCTTTCTCTTCCCTTTCAGGTTAGTCAATTTAGACTTTAGTATCTATGCTGGGTGCGATGGTACACACCTTTAAAATCTCAGCACTGGGAGGCAGAGGCAGGCCAATCTCTGAGTTAGAGACCAGCCTAGTCTACATAGTGAGTTCCAGGACAGCCAGGGCTACTCAGAGAAACCCTGTCTCTGAAAGAAAAAGATATTAGTATCTGAATTGTAACCTTAGATATCATTTTAATTGGTTTTAAAGATAAATCTATTTATCTCTGTATCTGTCTGTCTCTATTATCTATGTATCTATCATCTACCTGTTTATCGATCTATCATCTATCAATGTATTTGTGTATCATCTCTATCATCTACGCATGTATGTATGTATCTTTATTATCTGTCTATCATCTACATGTCTATGTATCTGTCTATCATCTGTTTATCTATTTATCTATCATCTATTTATCTATCATCTATGTATCTATCTTCCTGTCTGTCATCTATCTGTCTTGTCTGTGTCTGTCTATCTGTCATCTATGTGCTGCTGAGGCCTTGAATGTGCTAGGCAAGCATTCTATCACTGAGCTACATCTTTAGCCTTTAATTGCTAAATTTTAAACTCAAGACCTAGACTACGTAACAGGAATGGGGCACAGTATCTGCAGAGTCTTTAAATTCTGTGCTGAAAAAAAATCCATTTGCACCTTTTAGGTTATGACGGTAATATTAGAAATGCATAGGGAATGCATGAAGAAAGGGCAGACTGTAGCTCAGGTGGTAGACTACTTGACTTGCATGCATGCAGCTCTAGATTTGATCTCCAGGCTTGCATAAATCAGGTGTGGTTTGTAATCCTGGTGCTGGGGAGGTGGAGGCAGGAAGGTTAGTGCTGAGGGGCTGGGCTGGGGTCAATAGTAAAGTGCTTGCCTGGAATGCTCCAGCATTGAGTTTAGTTCCCTTTTCTTTAAGTTCAAGGTTATTATTGCCTACTTAGGGAGTTGAGGCCAGCCTTGGGTTATATTAGACCCTGTCTCAAACACAAACAAACCCCAAACCAAAGAAACATGTGAAAAACCCATCTTGGGATCTTTGTTTAGTGTGGTGATGGACATTCATGTCGCTGCGTGAAATGTCTCCCCTCTCCACCTACCTACCAACACACCGTTATCACATTGGCACAGGACCCTTCTGATAGGAACTTAGAGAGGATCCTGTGACTTTTGGTGTGTGAAACAAATGAGCTAAAGTGGTCATTAAAAACACCTTGGAAGCCAGGCTTGTTGGTGCACGCCTTTAATCCCAAGCACTTAAGAGGCAGAGGCAGGCAGATCTCTGAGGCCAGCCTGGCCTAGGGAGTGAGTTCCAGGATAGCCCAATTTTGGCATTTTTCATTATACTTTTAAGTATATTCAGAACAAACTGATACTTAATACTCCCTGGTCTTTCACTTCCCAATCTGTACCCTCCCAATTACACATTCCTTATGCATTTTAATAGGTAAAAAAATGGGTGAGGTGGTCTTCTGGCGATTTTTTACTGATTTTTGTTTTTTCTTTTCTTTTCTTTCTTTTTTTTTTGGTTTTTCGAGACAAGGTTTCTCTGTGTAGCTTTGCACCTTTCCTGGAACTCACTCTGTGGCCCAGGCTGGCCTTGAACTCACAGAGATCCACCTGCTGGGTGCTGGGATTAAAGGCGGCCACCGCCGCCACCACCGCCACCCCCCCCCCCCCCCGGCCTATTTTTGTTTTTTCAATGCTGGAAATTGACCTCAGGACTTTATGCATGCAAGGCCAGCAAGCAGTCTACCACCTGAGCAACGTACAGCCCATCCCCCTATTCATATATTTAAAAAAAAAGATTTATTTATTATTTTATGTGCATTGGTGCTTTGTCTGCATGTCTGTCTGTGTGAGGGTGTCAGATCCCCTGGAGCTGGAGTTACAGACAGTTGTGAGCTGCCATGTGGGTGCTGGGAATTGAACCGGGGTCCCCTGGAAGAGCAGCCAATGCTCTTAAACACTCTCTCTATCCCCATACATTTCTTATGCATTGTAATATTATTTACCATTTGACATCATACCTTAAAAAGCGCAAGTGGTTTTTTTCAACACAGCATTTAGAGAATCACATACTTTGCCCCGCCCCCTTGGCTTGGGTTTTGGTGGGCCTTCTTTTCTGACCCAGACATTGTTGAAAACAGCCATAACCTGTTTTCTTACCCTACCAGCTTCACCGCTTTCTCAAGAAGTAACTTAAGTATTTGTTGGGGCGTCATCCGTGACAGCTATAGGAACATACAAAAGACGTGTGTTACTAATCCCACTGGGTGAGAATGAGACCTCGACCACAGTTTTTGAGCCAAATTTGAAGCAAGCTTTATTAAATACTGGCCAGGACTGTGGACACTGGCCGGGTCCATACCCGGGATTCCCAGAGAATGGCGGAGAGTTAGTCCGGTGTTTATAAAACCCTGCAAGGCCACGCACTTCTCATCTTTGTCCAATCTGGGGCAAGCATGAGTCCTGATGAGCTTCCTGCCTACATGTGACCAAGCACATCCTGTGCAGTCGGGGCAGCCAACCTTGTTTACAGATGGGAAAACAGGTGGCTGGTTACCTTACATGAACAGCCCCCAGCATTCCTGGAGGTCATCTGTCCTTGGGCAAGTGGGGCTTACAGGTTAGAGGCATTTTTGTTTTCTAGATCTCTTAAGCAGAGTAATTTAAACTTAAAACGTAACTTTAGCCCTCACACTAGCAATAGTGTACATAGAGAATCCCTGGGGTGTCTCCCCTAATCAGACAGTGCCCAGCCTTAGTTTTTAACGTCACTTCCATATAAGTGTGTTTTGGTGTTTACATGTGTCTATGGAAGGATTTCAATGAATGCTTCTTGTTTTGAACAGTGGGCCACATTACGAATTGAAAAAGGAGCCCCAAAGGAGTCAGTTCTTAAAAACTCAGCTTCTGTGGGTAAGTCTTGCTTTTTTTTTTTTTATTACGATTGTTTAAATCTGCAAACAGAATGGGTTTAGAGCCAGTCTGAAGTTGGTACAGCAGTGTCTTCTATAGGCCTAAGGTTATTCATCATTTTGTCTGTACTGTAGAACAGTAGCTGCCTGAGTTGTTATCAGGAGGGTTGGGCAGTATGTGTTAGTTCCTCTCTGTGTTCTTCCATGTATTGTTTTACTTCTAAGGCCTGCATTCGAAGAGGGAGTTCGTGGCTTTAAAGATGTAGTCAGGGATGAAAAGAGATACAGGCAGGCAGTGTGTACTTTGTTACAGTACCCCTACAAGCTAACATGAGTATTCAGCTCATTTACATGTAATCAAGGACTTGGTGTGGTTCAATCTCTCACAGTGCTACATACTCACTACTTGTTTGTTTGTTTTTGCGTATTTTTTGCTGTAGATTATATGGCCGTTGTAATTATTCAGTTACTACACAATAGAATTCCTATGTTTTATACATATATTATTGTTGTTTGAGCTTTCTGATCTTTACATTGAAAATTTTGTTAATTTGAAAATATCAGGAAAAAAATTATTTTTTCTGTTTTGGTTTAGGGTTTCTCTGTGTAGCCCTGGCCATCCTGGAACTCTCTGTAGACCAGGCTGGCCTCAAACTTAAGAGATTCGCCTGCCTCTACTGCCCAAGTGCTGGGATTAAAGGTGTGCACCACCCCCGCCTGGCATGATAATTATGTTTTTCATCTTAGTTTTTTTTTTTTTTTATCACTATCACAAGACACGGGGTGGGTTACTCTACTCAGCGGTAAGAGCAGGGTGCAGCTCCAAGTTCCAGGAAGATCTGCTGGACGGTGGAGCTCAGGCGGAAGGTGGGAGGAGGAAGCCTCTCCCGTTGTGAGCCGGAAGCAGACCGTGACTCAGGGGGCTGTCTCAAGCTTGAACTCATAGCTACAAGTGCTGTCACAGGGCTGCAGAGGCAGAGCCTTAGTCTCTTCCCAGGGCAGCACCCTGATGACCCAGGGACTCATTTGAGGCCCCACCTCATAGAAGTCCACAGCGCTTCAGCGCTGCCACACTGAGGACCAGTCCCCTAACACAGGAACCTTTGAGGTTTACCCTTAAACCGCAGCAGAGACTAATCCCAACCATAGCGGAGACTAATCGGACTGCCTGGGAGTTAGAATTTAGAAGTTGAGATTTTATCAGGGCTTCATTCCAACTTCTAATCAGATGTTCTCAAAGCGCACTCCTTGGGATACATTTTACTGCTGAAGGCTAATTGAGAATACTGCACAAGAAATAAAACTACAGGCTGGAGAGATGGCTCAGTGGTTAAGAGCAAGTGGATGACCCAAACGTCGTTCCCGGCACAAACATTGGGTGGTTCACAACCACCTGTAACACCAGTTCTAGATCTGATACCTCTAGTTGCCACAGGCATCCATCTGGATTCACGTGTGCACACCACATACAGACACATAATGGAAAATCATTCAGATAAATAGTAAAGAAGTTTACAAAAAACCCACCACAACTCCTGTCTGGGATTGTATCTGATGGTAGAGCATATACTTCATGTATGTGAAGCTCTGAGTTCAGTCTCCAGCACCCCAAACCCCAGTAATAACACAGCCAGACTCTAGGGGAACTGTTTGGAGGCATTATATACTGTCCCTTCCTCTGGAAGAGTACTGTTGTGTGGTGACAAAGGTCTAGAAAAGTTCTGTAGTAAAGACTATAGTAGCTGGGCGTGGTGGTGTATGTTTGTAACCCCAGAATTCTGAAGGCTGAGGTAGGTGGTTGCATGTGTGGTGGTGGCCTGGGCTATGTAGCTAATCCTAGGTCAGCTTGAACTATGTTACTAAGACCTTGTTTAAAAAAATTGGAAAAACAAGAGTGCACATGTGAGAGAGATAGAGATTTTTTTTTTTTTTAATTAAATTAAGCTTTCCCAGGGCTGCTTGACTGCAATCTTCTTTCTCCCATGCAGTCTATGACCCCTGTTAGCGTCTGGTAGAAACAAGTTAAAACCAGCCCTTGTTTATTTATGTGCCTAAAGAAACAGTTTCAGTGGGAGTAAGAACCCTGATGATCATTGCAGGTACTAGGTTCCTAGGAAGTCAAG
>CABHPR010119065.1:20829-31881 GCA_902168415.1 Peromyscus melanophrys
AGAGAGAGAGAGAGAGAGAGAGAGAGAGAGAGAGAGAGAGAGAGAGAAGCATACATTCATGCAAACACACACATGTACATACACGAATGTAATTTTGAAAATTAAAGAAAATATTACATATATGTGGAGATATACCCTATATGGGTATATTTGTCCAGGTGACAACCTCACTGTTTGGAGATATAGGTTAGGTTAGGAAGCAGAAATAGTCTGCATCAGCCTATCAATTATTCAAGATGTTTGATGAAAATTATGATAAGAAAATTTTGAGAAAATTAATACCAAGTTTACATAAATATTAAATATTTATACTGGAAAGTCACAATTTTGTGTTATTATGTAAAGACTTAATGACCGAAAATTGTCTTTTCTGTGGGGAGAAGGCTGCTAACAGCAGACCAGTTCACGATAGCTAAGTTAGGGAACCAACACAGCAACCAACATCAGAAGAAAGGATGGAGCAATGTGATTTCTAAGCACAATGGAAGTTTTTAGCTCTAAAAATGTATAAAGTTAAACTGTTTGTAGAGAAATTAATGCATTGGAGATAATCACAATAAGTAAATTAAGTTAGTTGCTGAAAGACAAGTACCTCACTTTTTCTCTCATTTGTGAGTCCTAGACCTTGTGGATACATGAAATTCTACATGTACAGATGACTTCAAAGTAGAGACAAACTTCTTGGGCAACAAAGAAAGAGGAAGGGATAGAGAGGTGCATGTAGTTCCGCTTCTTCTTCCAGATCATTGGCTGCACTGGTCCACGAAGATGGAGGGAGTAGAAGCCGGGAACAGGGTTAGGTTGAGTGTGGGTATGAAGGAGACAGCCCCTTGGGAGACAGACTTCAGTAAATCAGCTCAACTTTATCCCAGACTATAAGGAATATATAGGATTGGGAAGTTTGGGAACAAACCCTAATTTGCATTAAATGGCACACTCCCATCTCAAGGCTTCATATGTGGCGGTAGGGTCCTATAGCAGAGAAGTCTTCTAGCAGGAATCTGTGCCAAGGGTCAAGCTAAAGATAAATCAGGCATCTAGCTTAGAGACAGCTTTTAGATAAGGTCAGCACTCTGCACCCAGAGACATTATCCAGATAAGGGCAGGTAGAAAGTTTCATTGGGGAGGGAGAGGGTCTCTATGTGCCAAGCTTTTGGAAAAAGCTGCCAGGCCATGATAGACTGCAACCTCTGACCAGGCAGCAAGGCCTTCCAACAGAGAGTGCCGTGGAATGGTGGTGGGGCCTGTGCCAGGCAATGCTTCTGTTATGTCCAGCTCACTGCCCTATTCTTGTGCACCCAATAAGATGCTTTCCTTATTCTGGTCTATAGTAAAATACTTTAACTGCCTGCCAGTCTCTTCTTTGCTATCATAGTAGCCGGTTCACTACTGTTTCCAGACAACAATATTTGGTACATGATGAGAATGTGTTAAATTATAATAAAGAACAAAGGAACACTCACAGAATATATGCATTTAAGTTATTTTTAGGAGAGGAGGAAGAAAAGAAAAGCTCACCAGGAGGTTTTCGATACAGAATCAGCTGTATGTTCTGCATATGGTCCCTGAGTGTAGATTTTATCCAACACTAATATCACCATAAACAGGCAATCAGTCAAATGTACATGGTTTTTAGAATTCTAGTCTAAAATTTCAAGTCAGAAATTTCAGCTATGTCTCTGTTTCAAAATCCCAAGACCAGATATACTAAAAGGAAGGAATAATTCCTTTATCTCCAAAACTGCCATGCCCACTCATCTCTCTCATTTTCATTCTGTCCTTTTCCTGCTCATTTCATGTTTTTCTGGACTTCTCACTATAAATCAGCCCATTTGCCAGCACTTTCATTTTTCTCATACATTACATTTTTCCCAGCCCATGGATAAGTCTACTTTGATCCTAAAATACTACTAATGACATCTGCTTCCTGGACCACTTTAAATCTCCTCAGTCTGTACCAGTTGGACACCATGGTACTGCCTCATTTTCCCAAAATTTAATAGTCCAAAATTGAATTGTAGAATCTTAAAGTATCCTTTGCTACAGTGACACTGCTCTTAGAATCTTCTTTTCCATGAAAATAAGATGAACTGAGGAAGGGGCAAATGGACTGGAGGCATCAGAACAGAAATAAGGAAATGTGTGCGAGATGAAGAGCAGTGTGAAGTTTCTCACCTGGTTACAGACAGGCTTGTACTTAAGCCCAGGCTTATTCAGGATTTTCTCCAGCTGCCTGCTATTAAAGTTGGATACCCCAATGGACTTGACCAATCCTGCATCCTTACACTTCTCCATGGCCTAGAAATGAAAGAGTTGTGAAGAGTCATATTTACGTTGAAAGAAATGCAGGATGGAACAGTTAAGAGTACACCATCTAGCTCTGGACGTACAGCTCAATGGCAGAGCACTTGCCCGTGTGTGGAAGACCCTGAATTTGATCACTATCACACTAACACTGATAAGGAGGCTCTAGGGAGACACTGCCCAGATGATCACTGAAACTGATTATGAAGAAACCAAAAGAGTGAAGACGATAGAGGAAGAAAGTGACAGCCATAAAGGAATTCACTTGGTGTGTCCTCACTAAGAAGCAGAGATTTTCACACTACATATGCTGGCAAAATACAGTCATTTCTGTCATCCTGAGTACCCCTTCGTTTCCCTTTATTACACTGTAGTAATGCATGGCTCCCCCTCACTCCAGTAACACACTATATAAACATAATGAATTTCTACACACAGAGGCATATACCCCATTTTCTCAAGCATAACCTGATTTCTCTCTCTCAGCTCCTCCATTGTCCCTCTTTCAAATGCTCACCTCCCATGTGGCACAGATATCCACAGTGTCCAATAATGTTTTCCCATGTTCATCTTCTGGAAACAGATCCTCCCCTGGCTGGAATAGAAACAGTCTTCACAATGATCTGGTTAAACACAAGTATCTCATAGGAATAGCTAGAAATGGGACACTAAATGTGTTTTAATTGGAACAT
This sequence comes from Peromyscus melanophrys, assembly GCA_902168415.1. NCBI lineage: Eukaryota > Metazoa > Chordata > Mammalia > Rodentia > Cricetidae > Peromyscus > Peromyscus melanophrys. Next base: position 23,826 of record CABHPR010119065.1, read on the forward strand.
CATTCTACGTACTTACATTTACAAGGTGATTTGTACGTGGAATTATAAGGAGTATTCTTAGATGTTTGAACTAGTCTCATATAAAATTCATAAATGTAGTTTTACATATATATTTATTATTATTATTAAATGATATTCTCATGTATCTACCTGTAGTCTCCTAGCTGATGTCCATTATTTTGTCACTTCTTATTCATACTTATGGTGAGATATTTCTCTTTCACTGAGAAATTCAGTAGACATACAACTTTGACCTTCAGTAGTACTGGATTTCACTCCTGACCCAGGCCAAACAATCAGTGATTCTTTCTTTACCTGAATATATTTGGTCAAAAGGAAACTATGTCCACTAAAGATGGCCATTCAAGGTTATATGCAAAGCTAATTTTGATGGTGGAAAACTCAACGATGCTATAAGGAGGTAATAACCAGGAAGCTTGAACTGTCTCAATGACACAAGAAAATAAAATGCTGGAATAAAACTCAAATACCTACTGATGTAATATAAGGAATGCATAAATAGTGACATTTTTGAAGATTATTTTTTAATTCATAATTCTAGCAATTGCTTTGGCTTCCTATTTTATGATCATTTGTGTAATCTACTTTGAGTAGACTATATAATGCAGAAATTGAGTTTACAGAAAAATATAATAGAATTTTATCTTGACCATCCAGAAAAATAATAACCATGTCCTTGTTAAAGTTGATTAAGTCTGATCATTCAAATTGCTTACCTTCATTGGCACTGGGTAATGAATGATATAGAGGTCAACATAATCCAGTTGAAGGTTTTTCAATGATTTTTCCAAGTTACATCGAACCAGCTCTGGTCTAAGGAAAGTACACCAAAGCTATTTACATGAAAGAAATGAAGTAATCCTGGATTAGTAAATTATCCAAATATGGAGGTTTTATTTTATCTAATACTGATACATTTTTACTACAGAGAAACTTATAATCATACAACATAAAATTCCCTTTGTTCTGTGGCTTCCACTAATCTGACTTACACATATGAACATGATTACATGTTTGTTTTTAATCCTTCAAAAAGAAAAGAAAATTTCTCAAAAGATAAAACTTCTATCTACTACTAATAGTATTTAGTCTCTGAATTATATCTCACAGAGATCAAAAGCAGTTATTAATCAAATTATTTGATCCATTCTTAGTATTAGAAAAGAATTAGCATCTCTTTGTTTACATCATTGAACAGAAGCAACAGATGGCATTTTAATGTGTGATGGACACTAATAAATGTACTTTAACTAACTTTTCATATGAAAGTTCTCTTTTACTACTCTTCAATATTTAAAGGTAAAAATTAGTATTTGGAATATAACAGATTTTACAAAGCTATCAAAGAGATTCAGAAAGCCACAATTTCATAGTTTTACGTGAATTTATAGCCCATGTAAAAAAAATACATTGCTTTGAATTGAAGCTCATAAAAGTAAAGGATTTTACAGTGATACATTGGTAGAGGTCATAATCTTTTTCTGCGTTTCATGCTGGAACTCATCTATGAATTATATGTAAATAAAAGTTGTACCATTATGTATATTTTATCAATTAATGAATTATCCAATCAAATAAGTATTTACTTGCTTATATTACATTTCAATTAATATGTTCACCTGAACATTATGCACACAATACCTTTGTAACAACGAATACGTCTTCTCTCTTCACAATGCCAGCTACAATCTTGCTTCGAATAGCCTGCCCTACATCCTTTTCTGTTTGATACACGTAAGCAGTATCGATATGGCGGAACCCAGCCTCTATAGCTAAATTTATAGCTTCCAGGGGCTTATTTTCAGGAACCTAAGGAGGAACCAAAAGCAATATTTAAAGACACTTAAGAGAGGTTGTTCAAGTGTGTCTAATGGACAGTTCTCTAGAAAAGGAGGAATCTTATATTCTTATGTCATTTTCACACCACTTTACTACATCACAAGAGACTGGTTTCCTGGCCACTGAAGTTTCACCTCCTGTAAAACTTAACAGTACCCATGAATAGTAACTGCAGAGATCACAGACACAGAGGTGATTTCAGGAGAATCGCCTTTTCCCCATATCTTAGGTTAGTTGAGCACTTGAGGTAATAAGTCTCAACTTACTTTCACTGAGCCCTTCCAGGATAATAATGAGAATTTCACATTCCATAACTTCTTCACACCTATGCAATAATGGTCAATCATTTGCATCAGAGAACCTCAAACAGACCTCAAATTCAGTAATTATCCTAAAAGGGCTTACAGAACTGAGCACATAGGAATAGTCCTGTTATAATTTATATAGTGGGGTCACACGAGAAAGGTGCTTGGAACAAAACAGAGAAGAAATACAAACTCAGTGCAATGTTATGAGTCTTCTCCCAGTGAAGACTCCTAAGAAATACTGTGTTCTTTTCTGCATCAAATTGTGACTATATATGGGAAATCTCATCTGTATAAAAAGCTACTTATTTCTCATTTTGTAAGGGATTATTCATGTTAGGGTATCAGTCCTTTTTTTGTTTTGTTTTTTGAGACAGGGTTTCTCTGTGTAGTTTTGGTGACTGGGTCTTGCTCTATAGACCAGGCTGGCCTCGAACTCACAGAGATCTGCCTGGCTCTGCCTCCTGAGTGCTGGGATTAAAGGCGTACACCACCACCGCCCAGCAGGTTATCAGTCCTTAAAAACAAAAGTTATTTGTTTAGTGAAAATATAACCAGACTTAAATTTAAGATTATTGCCTACTCTGCCAGACTTGGATAATACTGTGAAGAGTCCTATGTTAAAGGGTAGAGGATCACATCAAACTCCTTTTGCATATATTTTAAAAACATCAGAGCCAGACATGGTGCACACATTTTTAATCCCAGCACTCCTGAAGCAAAGGCAGGAGGATCTCTGAGTTGAAGGTCTGCCTTGTCTACATAGCAAATTCCAGGCCCAGGGCTACACAGTAAGACTCTATATCAGAACAATTTAAAAAAAAAAAGAAAAAAGAAAAAGAAAAAAGAAATTCTTTTCACGATGAAGTGAAATGGTGGCTCTTAGCAACGAGCCTTGAGTCCTGCCCAGGTTTTCTAGTTACAGGGCTATTCAGGCTGAGGCTTCTGTAGTGTATAGTGGTATTCTATTTGTACTGAAATGTGATTTTATTTGTATGTTAATAAATAAAGTTGCCTAGGGGTCAGAGCTATCAGCAAGCCATAGCGAAAGCCAGGGCGGTGGTGGTGCACGCCTTTAATCCTAGCACTCGGCAGGCAAAACTAGGTAGGTCTCTGTGTGTTCAAGGATACAGCCAGCAGTGGAGACACACGCCCTTAATCTCAATACCAACCATAGAAGACTTGGAGGTCTGTACAGAGAGGTAGTTACGAGGCAGTCACGTAGTTGGGTTTACAACCAATGAGAAGGCAGAACAGAACTCTTATTTAAAATCAAACGCACAGGAAGGAGTCCTTTTCGGAGAGGTCTCTTGGCGGGAGAGGCTAGCTGGCGGAAAGCGGGGTCTCAAAAGAAAACCTCGGCCTTCCTGTTGGTGTCTCTAACCCTGGAGGGGGGTTAGAAGGTGAAGAGCACCGTGTTTGCTTCAGCTGTGGTTAACTCCCACCACACGTGACCCATCTGCTGCTCACTGGAATTTTGCTCAGGCTCTGGTAACACATGGAGAATCACCACCCAGGAGTCTGTAACATTGCTGGAGTGTAGGTAGAAACGATGCCCACGAGTCCAAGTGTGGCCCACTAGACTCTCTTGTGTTCACCCCAATAACTGGCCTCCGGGTTTGATTTTATTAATAAGACCTTTTAAGACTCATGCTACAGTAGTGATCTTGGCTTTTGTCTTCTCTTTCTTTTTCTTCACTGTTTTTTAGGTTAATTTTATGTGAGAATGATTTGCCTGCATGTATATCTGTGTAACACATGCATGCAGTGCCTGTGGAGGACAGAAGAGGGGGTCAGATCACTAGCACGGAGTCACTGATGGTTGTGAAGTGTCATGTGGCTGCTGGGAACAAAATCCTGGTCCCTGCAAGAGCAGCAAATGTTCTTAAACCACTGAACCATCTCTCCAGACCCATTGTCTTCTCTTTCTTTTTGCCACTTTATCCTACAAAGTAATTAAGTCCCATCATGTTTCTTCACTCTTGCTCCTTGGATATTTCTGAGAAGATAAATTGTATCCCAAGCAGTATGGCCACTGGCACTTCATAAATATCTTTGTAAATCTTACAGATGAAAAATATTTGCATTCAAAGATTAAAAAATAGTTCACTTATCTTAAAATTGCATGATCTGAAGAAGATTTTAAAATACAAAATTCCTTCCAGGTTTGTAAACTCCTCTCTTTGGTCACTTCATTTCAGAGAACCTTCTGGACCACTATGCTATAAACCTAATATCCATTAGCAAAGATCAGTATTTCACACCATTTTCACCATCATACTGTTGCAGTGTCCACTCAGTCCCCACAGTTGAGAGTGGTGTATTGGATGTTTTAATTAACTCACGTGCAGGATTTACTGTGAAATACTGACCACTCCCCCAAAACAGAACTGCAGTAGTCCTTGGACATTTGTTATGTTTCTCAGCTACACAAACATTCAGTATGCTGATTTCCTTTAGTCTTGAATTTTTTTAGTACAAGGGAAAGACTTTGGAATACAGAGCTAAAAAGAGGAACCCTCCCTCCCTCCTTTTGGCATCAAACCAAGGAGCTGACAGTGTTCTGGACTGGTGACTTTGATCTCTTCTGCCAAGCCAAGAAACACTGAAGCAATTGACATAAGATTATATAATCAGACCTTGATGCAGAGCAAAGTCAAACCATCTTCTTTCTTGTACATAGAATAGAACTAGTCTAGAGAAACAGAACCAGGTGAGTCTCCCAGAGTCACATGGGAAGTGGATGACTTGAGAGCTTTATCTCCTCCACTGTCCCTTAGCCTATTTTCTCTTGAGCCCTCCACCACAGCACCACTGTTCTTACCTCTTCGGGTTTATATGTACCAAAGCCCAGTGCTGGAATGAAGTGGCCATCATTTAGTTTCACGCGTTGCTGCTTGGAACTCATTGTTTACCACTCTTCTGACTAAGGTTCTGGTTCTCCTGCAGCCTTTGTGGAACCATGAATATATAGAGGCCATACATCAACTTCCTGGCTAATGGGTAACCAACCCCCACCACCCCACCCCACCCCCACGCAATGGCTAACCAGCGTTACTCTCTGATTAATGATTAAACAGTACTTCTGCCTGTCTAATGGTTAACCAGTGACATTACCTGTTTAACAATTAACCAATAGAAAAGGGGAGGTAGGAAATTTAAAGCATTACTTCACATGCCATTGGGTACCATACAGATATATAAAAGATAATTCTGTAGTGAATCATTATATAATCATAATTTGTTTTAGTAAAATTTCTCTTTATACTGTATAAATTACTGCAAGCTATTGCAAGAGGGTAAAAGAACAATTACTTATTGTTTGCTACATAAAAATCTATTCCCTTGTGGTTATGGCATGCCTCAAGTCTTCCCTAGTCTCGAGCTCAGTAACACTCTTAGTTCTTTGCTCCTAGAAGAGAAAACATCAAATACAGCACAGCAAATTGAGCAAGCAGGTTAGCACTGGGTTTTAGCAAACAAGGAAACAAGAACAGACTTCAAAATCAGAGCAGACCAAGCTCGGCAACAGTGGCTTTGATTCTGATAGACATACTCTCCTCTCCGTTACTTCTTCACCTATGTTTACCTTAGGGTGGGCACTTTTAGGGAAAGAGCCAGTATCTCTTAGATTTTACCCAAAGTTCAGTCTAAGAAGTAAGGAATGGAGTTTAAATAACCCCAAAGTTGAAAAGCTCACTAAGAAAGTGGGTAACAGCACCAGGTACACATTCCCATGTGAAAAAATTCCTGAGGCCAGTTTGAGCTTATTCAGGTAGAATCAGCCACTCCTGCCTGTTGCTCCTTAGGTCCTACTTGGAGGGAATTCTTGCACTGGCCCAGTGAGAATGAACACTAGCAAATACTGTTACATCCTATCCACCTACACCATCTACACAACCTACCAAGAGCCCCAAGTTGTCCCAAATAGAATGACCACTACCACAGTACAATCATTGTAAGTGTGCAGTAGTGGCATGTATACTTCAGTGGTAACTAACAACTGACTAACTGGACTTAAGACCCACTCAACAGTGGGGAAATCAGTCCTGGTATTGGAAACCTAGCCAACTACCTAGGACTAGTGAAGTCAGGGGTTTTGGAGGAGAACCTATAACCACCCCTTTATTAAGCCATTATAATCCTACATTCTAAATATTTGTTCTTATACTCAAAGATAAATGTAATCTTCATTCCTCAGCAAGGAAACTTCTCTTTGAGACAGATACAGACCATAGTGGTCAAAGATTAGCATCACTTGGTCACCATCAGTTAAAGTTTTGGGGTGTGGAGTCTTGAAGATATCAGTTGTACCAGGTTGCTAAGTGAACAAGAATCAAAGACACAAGACAAAAATCAAACCATGAGAAAAAGGTTGTGGAAGACTGTTGGTATAAGAAACATGTAATTCTTTTTTTTACTTGAAAATCCTAAGGAAGACTTGTCTGATTTGGTCCAATGTAAGCTATGATGTATCTGGATCTGGTCGAGGAGAGGTGGAGCAATATTTTTTCATAACTATTTGAAAAGGAATCTGTTAAGTTCTGGAACCAACAAATTTGATTACCCATTAAAGGAGGAGCAGGGATTGAAAATGTTCAATATCATAGGGAATGAGAGGCTAATCAGGGCCACACCTGCTTGAACAATGTTAGAAAAACATCTGGAAATATTTTTATGGGAGTCAAGGAAGGATTTAATCAAGTGAGGTCAGAGGTAAGAGTGAATGTGTCATGAAGACACCTCCCATAAGAATAATTCCAGTTGCAGGAGCTGTGGTGCATGGTCCACAGATCTGCTTATCTGAACCTTGGTGCCCCTTTGAAGAGAAATCACAAGTGGTTAATTGGTTCATTGCTCTGGTGTGCTTATCTTGCTTCTCATTCTGAGTCTTTCTGGAAAATAAGGTTTTATCCTTGGCTGTGGATCCCGTTATTAATTCCTTGGAGATTGACAGCCTTTTGAATATTGTCCCTTTTATACTGGCTGAAACCAGTTATCTGAATGACTGTCTTTGTATGTGTTTGGGAGCACAGGGGTTCCCTGGTTACACTAGGTCAGAATCAGAATCTTAGTTGGAGCAGATAGCACTACTGTGTAGCTGAAAGTTTTCCTGTGTTCTGCCTGGCCTGCAGTCAGGACAAATCTCTGTCAACTGTCAGTTCCACAGCTGCTTGGTCCCAAATAAACACACACAGGCTAATATTATTTTTAAACTATGGCCGTGGCAGGCTTCTTGTTATCCAGTTTGTATATCTTAAATTAACCTATTTCTATAAATCTGTACTTTGCCACATGGTTTATGGCTTACTGGCACTTTTACATCTTGCTTCTCATGGTGGCAGCTGGCTGCATCTCCTCTGCTCTGTCTTTCTCCTTCCTCTCTATCTATTTGGATTTTCCACCTGCCTCTAAGCTGCCTTGCCATAGGCCAAACAGCTTTATTTATCAACCAATCAAAGCAACATATTTTCACAGCATACAAAATGACATCACCCATCAATACTGTTGTTGTTTTTATGCATTTAAGACCATATGGGCGGTCAAAAAATTGCCCTGTTTATAAAAAATCAGGCTAAAACAGTTAGGGACCAACCTAGGCCTTCTGCATGTGTGTAACAGTTGTGTAGCTTGGTCTGTTTGTAAGACTCCTAGCAATGAGATCATGACCTGTCCCTGGTGCTTAGCTGTCATTTGGGAACCTGTTCCCCATGATGGATTGCCTTGCCCAGCCTTGATGCTGGGGATGGGGGGCTCAGTCCTGCCTCAACTTGATGTGCCATGCTTTGTTCAAGCCCATGGGAGGCCTGCCCTATTCTGAATGGAGAGGAGGAGTAGATGGAGAGGATGATAGATGGGAGACGGGAGGCAGGAGCGGGGAGGGGGGGGGG
>CABHPR010119066.1:0-17860 GCA_902168415.1 Peromyscus melanophrys
TTTTTTTTTAATTTCAGAATTAATCTATTACCATCTTATTTTTTAATTCTGTCTCTATGACCCATTTTTTGGCAGTCTTACATAAATACATTAGAATAAATGTCTAACCTTGGCTTTGAAGACTCTGACATGGGGCTCTCCACCTAATTCTGAAAAAAAAAAAACAAAACAAAACATAAAAGGGTTCATTGTGGAATAATATACTCAAAACACCTGGTAATAATGGCATTTTTTTCTATGAACTGTTAATTTGACAATAAAATAGCATGCCATCTCCTCAATTAAATTACCTTGAATGAGTGTTAACATGTTTATAAAATTTTTACATTTAGAAACTAGATTATTTTTATCTGAGTGCTAGGGTTAAATGCCCCACCCCTTCCAAAATGTCTCTATCATCAATTGCCCAGCAGCTCTCAAAACCAGGGCCCGTCACCTGCCTTCAGTAGGCCAATTGAATGACCAAGTAATAGTAGTCAGCAGAGGAAGGAGAGTTACTCAATGTGGTCAAATACAAAAGGAAACAAAGAACTGTAGGGACACCATCCCAGCAGCCAAGCTCATTTTTGTGGTTTAACATGGGGTTTGGATTTAAAACTAGGGCAAGAAATGTACATAGCTAAACAGTCCTGGTCAGAGTGCAATTGACCCTTCACTGACTTGTCATTCTCCAGGCTCCATTATCTCCTGAAAGGTGGTCAAGAAAGTTGTCAGATGGACAGCCTTCTTTTCCAGGAGACAAGTCCCCCATCTGGCTGGAAAAAGGCTTTTGTCTTTTCTTCCTCAGGATTCATTATTTGGAGTCCAACAGCCAAAGAGAGAGGCAGCGGTATCTCTTGGACATCTTCACACCCATAGGGAGGATCCTGTATCCCTACTTGTGTGTCTTATTTTCTTCTACACATGCATCTTTTTTTCTTTAATCCTCATGCATTAGCATATATTAAAATATCTTTAATGAAATCAGCAATTTTGCTTCATCCTAAACTGCTTGCTCAGAAATTATTTTTAGTAAGAAAGTCAGGAACTCCAGTTGGGTCTGAGTTAAGATCTCCAAAACTACCAGGGACTCCAGGCTTCTAATGGTGGCAATGTCATGCTGTTTCCCTGTCCCCTTACCACCGATAATTGGATAACTTGAAATGTAACTTGATATAATTACAGACAAAGTAAGGAGAGAATAGTTTAATTAAGGGCTATGGCCCTGTGTCCCAGGTCCTCACTCCTTGCCTCACATCTCTGTTTCAATAATTCTATTTGCAACATAAAGTTTTAATGGAGAGGTAGTAGGGTGGTGGAAAAACAGTTTAGACCATTTTAGATCCTGATGAAGATGGTTAATTCACTTAATTAAACTGACTACTTTGGGGAACTAGAAATAAACACATAAATCAAAAGCAACAAGAGATGTCCAGATGCCAGAATTTGAACTTGATTACCTAGGGAGGGTGATGGGGAGCAGAACTTAAGGTGACATGAAGGGTTCTGTCTATTAGAAATTACAAATAAAGACTGATATAAAAAACAAATTCTGCTTGATGTTGTGAATAGATGGGGTTCATTTTTTTTGTTTGCTTCAATATGGTTGCTATTAGAGCCTCTAAGATTTGATGACTAGAAAAATGGAAGACCAGCATCTAGACCTCAGGAAATAATTTCACCTGGCATTTAAAGACCATCACTACTTCAAGGATTAGATTAAATGAGCTGGCTAGATTCTCTTAAGAGGAAGGATTGAAGAGATGGTTCCGTGATTAAATGTGCTTACTGCTCTTACAGAAGACCTGAGTTCAGTTCCCATCACTCAAGCTCACAACAGTCTGTAGCTCCAACTCCACAAGATCTAACTCACTTTTCTGGCCTCCATGGGTACCTGCAGAAACAGAAGAATAATTAAATAAAAGAAATGAGAAAATAATGAACATTTTTGGAGTAACAGAGAAGGCAGAGCCTGGCAACAATCTGAGATAAAGGAAAATTAAGACGTTTCCACGTGACATGAGAGGTGGGAGAGACAAACGGGGAAGGAGAGAGAAAATAGACAAATTTAAATACCTTTGAGGATTTCATAAGGGTACGGACACTGTCGTGTCTGATATTAGGTTCATCTGAGAGCTTTTCTATTAAAAATGTACCAAGGAAACATTTCATATCAATCAATACCTCTTTGTTTAATGTGGCAGGTTGAGTTCCTAGCTACTTTTCTTTTTTGTTTTTTTATTTTCCCTTTAATTTTTTGGTGTCTTCAATACACAGCCATATTGTAATAGCTATCTTTTTTCCATCATCTTCTTTTGTTAATTTTACCCATACCACTGTTTTCTCCTGGGAAAAGGCATGGTTCAAAAGGTCTTTGATGGAATATCATTTTTCTTTGTTTGGACAGATATATCCTTCAATAACTTCCTTTATTTCAGGAATTGTGACTTTGTCAAAATGTGCTGGCTTCATTCCACTGGTCATCCACTGCACAGCATTTTGCATTCTGAATATGGATATTCAGATGTAGCCATCTCAAGTATGCACATCCCAAAAGCATAAACATCAACAGATTCATCATATTTCTCCTCATACATCTCAGGAGCCATGAACTCTGGAACACCTATCACAATCTTGGCAAAAGAAGTCTGCTTTAGAGGTGCCAGACCAAGGTCTCCAATTTTGACTGAGCCCTTAGGGCTAGTGATAAAGATGTAACATTTAAGGTACCAGTGAATAATTAGTGGAGTTCGTGTGTGAAGAAACTGAAGTCCTTTTTTTTTTTTTTTAAACCGTGCCAGGAGACTTTATTTTGAAAGAATTTTGCAAAGAGCCTAATGAAAATAGGCTCCAAGTATCTGTCTATTCTTCTCCCTCATCTTCATCCTCATAGGAGTAGATGCCTACTTCCTCATAATTCTTTTTCAGGGCAGCCATATCCTCTCGAGCCTCAGAGAACTCACCATCCTTCATGCCCTCCCCCACATACCAGTGTACTTGCTTGCTGACCTTGACCTTGATATCCTCCCTATGCTAATTCCCTGCCAGGTTCTACCCTCCTGAATGCTTAAGGGAAGTTCCTTGTCTGTGTATCCTGCATATTGGGCATTAACAGCTTAGATGCAAGATTGCAAAACTTCTGCCCTCTGGGGTTCTCCCATTGTGCTGTAAGCCTGTATTTAAGACCTCCTCCTCCCTCCTTCAATAAACAGCATTCGGCATTCAAAAAAAAAAAAAGGAAAAAAACAGTGTATATATATATAAATGAAACTAAGTCAAGCTAAGGCCGGGCATTCATAAATAAATAAAAAAAAAAGACTAATGATCAGACTAATGATCAACCTTTACTAAATTAAAGATTTAAAATTAAAAAAAGATAAAAAATAACAAATATGCTTACTCTAATTTGCTTCTAAATTTATTTAACTCAGTTGTGCTCTGTTATTAGCTGCCTAATACATACTATTGGGAAAGAGATCATTGACCCAGTGCGGGACTGGATCCGCAAACTGTCTGATCAGTGCACGGGACTTGAGGGCTTCCTAGTATTCCACAGTTTTGGAGGGGGCACCGGCTCTGGCTTCACTTCCCTGCTCATGGAGCGGCTTTCTGTTGACTACGGCAAGAAGTCCAAGCTGGAGTTCTCCATTTACCCAGCTCCACAAGTGTCCACAGCTGTAGTGGGGCCCTATAATTCCATCCTGACCACCCATACCACCTTGGAGCACTCAGACTGTGCCTTCATGGTAGACAACGAGTGCCGGGGACCACCTTTCTTGGCAGCTCTTTTCAATCTAGGAACCCAATACAGTTTGTAGCAATCACCCCATCAATTGTCACGTTATCTCCACACTCCTTCAGGAGGAATAAAAAGTATCTGAATTAAAGTTGCCATCTCCCTTTCTTGGTGGAGGCCACTACTCTCCTCCTATTCTAGGTTCCCACACTTTTAGTTTGTCATCCCATCTATATGTTACTCCATCCACAGTCTTCAGCCAATACCCCTTAGGGTCTCAAGTTTTACACAATACCCTTGGAATATCCTCAGAAACTGAATTATTCATCGTGGCCAATTTGAGTCCAGTGTGTTGATACACATCATACCATGTGCTATAGTTGACTACACATTCGGTACAGTTTATCCAAGCTTAAAAAGCTTCTCCAGGCTGCAGGTTCTTTTCCATGAACTACATAACTACCTTAACCCCAGCCTGAGTGATCATCTCTGTATAATTTCCTGTGAAATTTACTTCACTCTTTTTCTGCATCACCATCACAGAAATCACCATTGATCTAGGAACACAGAACATGAAGATCAGATAGAAGAAGACTAGTATTACAAGAAATAATTATATGGAAGAGGACATGACATGTGCATGCCATAAAGCATGACCTTGGGACACATAGGCATTTCTGCCTTGGCCCTCTAGAGGCATGCTAAGCAGAAGATCTGGAGGGGAAAACACGGAGGGTTGATGGTCCACAATCTCAGGTCCCCTTTTCTCCAATCTCTGCTGGCAGCACATCACCCATCTTATATGCCGTCCCCAGCAAACGAGGCTATCTATGACATCTGCTGCCGTAATCTGGATATCGAGTGTCCAACCTATACCAACCTCAACTGCCTCATCAGCCAAAGCGTCTCCTCCATCATAGCTCCTTTGTGCTTTGATGGGGCCCTCAGTGTGGACCTGACAGAGTTCCAGACCAACCTGGTGCCCTACCCTCGCATCCACTTCCCCTGGCCACCTATGCACCAGTCATCTCTGCAGCGAAGGCCTACCATGAGCAACTGTCAGTGGTAGAGATCATCAATGCCTGCTTTGAGCCTGCCAACCAGATGGTGAAGTCTGACACTCGGCATTGCAAGTGCATGGCCTGCTGCCTGCTGTACCGTGGAGATGTGGTGCCCAAAGATGTGAACGCTGCCATTGCTGCCATCAAGACCAAGCACAGCATCCAGTTTGTGGACTGGTGCCCCACAGGCTTCAAGGTTGGTATCAACTACCAGCCACCCATTGTGGTGCCTGGGGGTGACCTGGCCAAGGTGCAGCATGCAGTATGCATGCTGAGCAACACAACTGCCATTGCTGAGGCCTGGGCCTGCCTGGACCACAAGTTTGACTTGATGTATGCCATAGCTACTTTTCTTACTGCAGTGACCAAATGCCCAACAAAAGCAATGTAAGGAAATAAGGTATATTCCATCTCACAGTTCAAAGAGAAACAGTGCAATAAGTCAGGAGCTTGAGGCAGCTGCTCACATTGCAAATGCAGTCAGGAAGCAGAGAGCTGGCTCTCTGCTTGCTGTCTCCATGTACAGAGTTTACAACCCACAGCATGGTCCCACTGGCATTGAGCATGGACCTATGCCAGTTAACAATGTACAAAATTCCTCACAGACATAAACAGAGGTATGTTTCCATGGTAACTGTACTTCTAGACAAACTGAAAGCAGAGATCAACCATCACACAAGAATGTCTACTTCTGACCAACTTGATCATCCATTCTTCCTTATAGCTGCTCAGGTTCCCTGTTGAGCTGGGCTTATCAGTTATGACACAAATAAATCCAACTTCTGGACACAATTTACATAATTTACTTTTTGAGTTTTGGTTCGAGGTACCCATATACCACTAGCTTTGTTCTAAGGGCAGTGGAAAGATGATTGAAAGGAGTGAGGGTTATAACAAAGTACAATAAAGAGTATATAGTGGGTGTGTTAAGGAAGAGCAAAACAAAACAAACAAAAGACCCACAGTTATATTTCGTAGTTACTCAGGCAGAAACTTCAAAATCAGGGACTGATGAGATGGAGTATATGATGTGCACCCCCTCTTGGATCCTGCAGACAGTCTATATCCATGTCTGAAAATTTCTTCCACTGGTCTGTGTATTTGAAGAGAATCAGAGCAAGATCACTAGTGCCGCCTTTATTTTTTATTGTTTGTGTGTTTGATATTGAATGTCTGTGTGCATAGGTTCATGTTCACATGAGCACATGTGCATCTGAAGAACAGACGTCAACGTTGGATGTCTTTCTCAGTCACTGTCCATCTTGTTTATGAGACAGTGTCTTTCACTAGCCCAGACCTCATAACTTATCAAGAATCACTGGCTAACAAATCCCAAGGATCCTCATGTCTCTGCTGGGACCACAGGAAAGCCACACCCTGTTTTTTATACCCCAACCTATCTTCAAATCCTTTGGCATGGGCTGTGGATTTCAATGTACAAATTTTAGGGTAATATCCAGTCTACAAGATACAATCAAATGAAGAAATATGAAGAAAATCTTAAATTTGCATTATTTAACTGTGGAGTTCTGGTGACTTTGTTACTATTATATCAGTGTAACATCACGTGACTTGACACTTGTCATATTCTTCCTTTATATGTATGAAATTCAATAGTAAGTGAATGTTGCTTAGATTCTAACCGCTCCCTCCGGGGGAGGGGGTGAGAAGGTGCAGCATCAACGACACAGACACCAAGAGTCCGTTGAAAGCAAATAAGGAGCTCATTTATTCAATAACAGGGAAGGCCTTATATATCCTCCTCCCAGCACCCAGTCTGTGTGGTCATCCCTCATTGGCTGGGTATGATCAGGAACTCTGACAGCTCCTGTTGCTAGGCCCTCAGGCAGACTCCAGTTTGGCTCTTAAGGAGTATGTTATGTGCATGCCTTGGCTACTGGTCTGAGCCAATTTCCTTGACCCTATGGGCTTGTCCTACTACACATGAATTTATACTGGTGAGCAACTGACTGCCGAAACTTCCTTATTATGCATTACTGAATCTTTATGCTCACTAAAAGCTAACCTATCCTGTGCACACTTCTTGGGCTTGGCAAACACTTTCTCATTTTTATAATTAATTCTGTGTTAGTGTACGCACATATGTGTACATGTTCATATGCACATGTGTGTGTGCTTATAGATCCAGCATCCAATGTTTGCTGTCCCTTCTCCAGTGTATAATCAAGGGTATGCACCACAGTGCAATGAGAAATAAGTGTAATTCAAGAACAGTTTTTAGATGCTGATGAATCTAAATAAATAATTCACCTTATATACTAAGTTATAAGTATTGTACACTATCTTAGTATCATTTATATTGCTATGATAAATGATGCTTGTGGTGGATATTGTGTTCCCCAAAATATTGTGCATGCTAATAAACTTATCTGGGATCAGAGAAGAGAATAGCCACAATATTAAACATAGAGAATAGGCAGTGGTAGCACACGCCTTTAATCCTAGCATTCCAGATTCCCTCTGGATCTCTGTGAGTTCAAGGCCACATTGTAAACAGCCAGGCATGGTGACACATGCCTTTAATCCCAAGAAGTGAGCCTTTAATCCCAGGGAGTGATGGTAGAATGCAGAAAGAGATATAAGGTGTGAAGACCAGAAACTAGAAGCATTTGGCTGGTTAAACATTCAGGCTTTTGAGCAGCACAGTTCAGCTGAGAGGCATCCAGTCTGAGGAAACAGGATCAGCTGAGGAACTGGTGAGGTGAGGTAGCTGTGGCTTGTTCTGCTTCTCTGATCTTCCAGAATTCACCTCAATACCTGGCTTCAGATTTGATCTTATTAATAAGACCTTTTAAGATTCATGCTACAGATGCTGTCAAAAAGGGGAGAAAGGTTTACTCAGTGTCAATTCCAAGTTACAGTCCATTATTTGGGGGAGGTCAAGGCAGAACATTGGGACATCTAGTTATATCATACTTGTAATCAAGACCAGAGATAAATTAATGCATAATGTTTAGCATTCAGATACTTTTCTCCTCTTTTATATAGTTTAGAATCCAACCCTAGGGAATTGTACTGCCCATAGTGGGCTGGATCTTCCCACATCAATCAATTTGATCAAGACAATCACCCATGCATGCCCACAATAAAACATAAGCTAGACAATCTCTCACTGAGACTCTTCCTGGGTGATTTTAGATTATAGATTAATTTCTATAAATTACTTCAGTCTCCTCAAATATTTCTACATATGCTATAATGTTATCTAAACCTAATGTTAAACAAATGGCCCTCAAGAAATTATCTACTACTTCTTAATTAAATAATGTTAATGTAAAAGCTATGTGAAGCAACTTGTTTGGGCTATTATGACTGTAGCAGAGAACACCACTGAACAAGAATTTTGTTCCCTCCCCAGATTAAATTAGATTAAATTGGAGTGGAGATATCACTTGCTACTTCATGTGTATAACTGCAGAAGGCTTTTCCATTGGCATCTGGATATTTCATGTGTTTATATTGAAGTTTAGAAATATTCCAAACATGCTCCTCTCAGGATCCTGGATTTGTGATTTCTTCCTAAATCTTCCCCAGGTTCAGTCAGCATTTTTATATAGTATCTGTATCAGTTACTTGTCTCATTTCTGTTACAAAATGTCCAACAATGTTAATTGAAGGAAGGGACTTTTTTGCATCACAGTTTGAAATCACAGTCCATCATGATAGGGAAGACATAACAAGAGAAATATGAGGCAGCTGGTCACATTGCATTTTCAATTAGGGAGCAGAGAGATGAATGCTGGTGCTGAGTTCATGTTCTAGTTCCCTCTTTATCCAGTCTTGGATCCCAGGCCAAGGAATGATTCTGTTTATATTCAAGCTGGTCTCCACAGCTCAACTAAAGTAATCTGGAAAACCCCTAACAGAAATGCCCAGAAATTTCTCTTCTGGGTGAGTCTGGATCCTATCAAGTTGACAATCAAGGCTAACCACCACACTATGCATTCTCTACATACAAAATGCTTCTGTTTCACACGCTAGTAGACTGGAGCACTAGCTCTTCTTTTCTGTCTCAGCAATGGTCTGAATCTCTGTGTCCTTTCAAGTCTATTATGCTGACATTGTGACCCAACATGATGGAATCACAG
The DNA here is from genome assembly GCA_902168415.1 of Peromyscus melanophrys. Classification (NCBI taxonomy): domain Eukaryota; kingdom Metazoa; phylum Chordata; class Mammalia; order Rodentia; family Cricetidae; genus Peromyscus; species Peromyscus melanophrys. The sequence goes on from CABHPR010119066.1 coordinate 8,886, forward strand.
AGTGGAGTGTTTGGGAAGTAACTAGGTTTAGATGAGGCCATGAAGGCAGAGCTGTAGTGAATGATATTAAAATAAACTGGAAGATCTCTTAGCTCTCCTTTTACCACATTAGGATAAATGAGAAGTGAACCATCTCGAACCAAGAAGGTCTTTAGCTGAACCCACTATAGCCATTTTTATTATTATTATTTTTTTTAATGTGGACTCTGGGTATCAAACTTAGAACCTTGTGCATACAAGGCAAGCACTTTACCCACTGGACTGTCCTAAGCCCCTTTCAACATCTCTTATCAAGTATAATGTAACTGTACTGTGGCCCCCATCTTCATTTATGACAGCTATTCTATTTCCAGAGTGGGTCTTACTGGCTGCTTTTCCTCTCTCTATACATTTTCTATATATATAGAGTGCTTCACAGCCTCATCTTTCTTTTAGTTCTTCCCTCTACTTTGCATTTTCTATTAAGGGTGGGATCTCTCAGGTTCTTGCTTCTGCCTCCATGCTCACCACCTGGTAACATACGCCAAAGTAAACTCACCCGTCTTTAAAGTTGCCTTCGGTTGTGGTGTTTTATCACATTGACAGAAAGGTAATTAATACACAGGCTGATACACAGTCACACCCAGCTTTTTTACACAGGTGCTGGGATTTGAATTCAGGTCATCATGCTCTTGCAGCAAGCCCTGATACCTACTCAGTCATCTTCCCAGTCACTGTTCCAGGAGATCCTATTTCTATATCAATTTAGTTAGTTTTATTTTGCTTTATATTAGTCTCACCTATTTATATGTATGTGTATTAGTTGTGTGCCTGGTGCCTGCAGAGGCCAGAAAAGAGCATCAGATCCCCTGGAAGTGGAGTTACAGATCTTTTTGAACTGTCATGCGGGTGCTGGGAACTGAACTTGGCCCCACTGCAAGAGCACCATGTACAAGAGTACATGGTAAAGTACTGTGAAGTCATCTCTCCAGCTCTCCATCCCCACAGATAATTATGAATGCGCCCTATAGGGGGAGGAGATCTTCAGTCACTCAAACCATCTTAATGACCTCAGGGTGGAATAAAAGAACACAGTTAGCAGTTGTTGGTAATAACACCAAAAGCCATTAGATATGCTCTCCAAACAACATTGCCTGCAAGGCGCTCCATGCTTAGATAAAGTTTAGAAAATGATTCAACTCTCAGATTGACAATAGAGAACAGTCCAGCAAAGCAAGTTAAGGTATGACATTATGCAATAAATACCTTAGGTGAGGCATTCAAAACACTCGTTATTATATAGGAGTGAAAAGGGAACTGGACCATTCTTTCCATCAGGAAGGGGAGGCTCATGAAACTCAGAAGACAAACAAATGGTCACCTGTCTGGAAAGTGAAAGGATGAAAGATGCTCCAAGACTGTTCCCCAGCTTTATCTAAAAATTAAACAACTGCAGAGGCAGGAGATTCTCACCACCACAGCTGCAGGGGAGATACTTCTCAGACTGCCTGAAAGCTGTGCAGAGTTCCAGGGGAATAGCTTGGTTATGTTGGGGTGGGCTTTTTAGTAAGGCAGATAATTATTTTAGTCATTCCTGCTCCTGTAGGTAACCTCTCACCCATACATCTGTTAGTAACCCTGATACAAACTCATTGGTTTACCAAGTTCAGCCTTGCAGTCAATGCTTTGGTCTGGTCTAACATAGGTCCCATTTCTGGTGTGAGTAGACATGTGGGTTGTATCTTCCCAGGAAGTTTCTCAGACAACATGAATGCTTTTTTCCCCTTGTTTTTAAACTACCAATTTATTATATAAAAATTTTCCAAACAAGTAGATATGAAAATATTATTATTTAACATAGTTGAATGAGAGTAGAAATTATTTAGTGACAAGGGTGGCATTATAACACTGATTGCTTCATTGGTTGTCTAATGTTATTCCAAAAGATGTCAGATAAGCAGAGAACAAATGAGGAAATTCAGAAACCTAGTATTCATACAGCTTCACCCGTTTTGTGTGTTTGTTTTAGATATAACACCACATAGTTCTTACTGTAACTGCCTCACACAAGCACATGTGTTTGAATATTAGGCCCTTGGCTAGTGGTGTCTTTTAGGAAGGTTGTCAATCCTTTAGGACTTGGAGCCTCACTACAGGAAGTAAGTCCCAAGTGGCCAGGATTTGAGGATTTATAGACCAGCCACTTCCTATTCACTTTTTGCTTCTTTGAGTGTGCATGCAATGATACTAGCCAGCCTCTTCATCCTGCTACTGTGTTATTCCTTACCTGCCTGATGCAATGTCTTCCCTGTGATAATGTACTGCACTTGGAACTATGAGCTAAAACCAACCTTTCTTCTCAACTTACTTTTGTCAGGGCATTTTCTCAAAGCAAAGGAAATCTGACTAAAACAACATGCTTCATGTTGTATGTCTTTTCATGGAAATAAAAACCCTAAGACACCAAGCTTCACTCCACCAGAAGTATTGGAAGGGTCTGAGAGAAGAACTTATACAACCACTGCTGGGTCCACACAACAAAGATGGGTTTCCTTTTCTAGAAGCTCAGTACAAGCTGCTGGATATAGGAAACGAAATCTGTCCACAACCAGAAAACCAGCAAGGGCTTCTTCCTTCCTTAACTTCAGCATTGTGGTGGAGGCAGTTTTGTTCCGATGTATGTGGCCTTCTGACCCATTTATATGGGTCCTGGAGAATTAAACTCTGAAGAACCAAACCATTTACAAGTCATCTGTTTCACATAGAAGTTTTTATTTCTTTCATGTAATTCTCAACCTTGGCTGATGGGCTTAGCAATGTATGTATTAGATAAAATGCAAATGAAAACATGGAATCTCAGGCAGGTATTTTACTGAGGAGCTCATGGCCACCATGTTCCCTACTTTATGAGGATAGACAATTAATACAGAATCAAATACATTTGCAACTCTTATGTTTGGATAAGTGTTCTGTAATCCCATGTGTGTAAAGGTTTGGACTTCACCCATGGGCAACTGAGAGGTGGTCAAAACTTTGCCAAGTGATCTTCATTGGAAATCTTACCACATGAAATTATAACCTTGAAGGGTTAGTAAGACCCTATCCTCTCTTCTTTCCTTCCACTCCTGAACCCCTCTGATGTTCCTAGTTTTCCTTACTATGTGCTCCACACCAAAAATAGCTGCAGTATCACAAGCCAAAGGCTAGATTGAAGGCCCAGCAACTGTGGCTGGAAACCTGTGAGATCAACCTTTCCTCTCTATATGTACACACCTCAAGTAGCTTCTCATGGTGACTGAAACCTTGAAAATAGAGAAATATATATATATATATATATATATATATATATATATATATATATATATATATATATATATATATATATATATATATCAGAGAGAGACAGGCACAGAGACAGAGAGAGACAGAGATAGAGACAGAGAGAGGAAGAGAGTGTATAGTTAGCAGAATCACATCAGGAGATTTGATCAGGGACAAACCAAGAGCTAGATCAGCAGGGTTCTGAAATTTGATGTGAAGAGTTTAATGCTTTTACTCAGCCTGAGATAAGAATCCAGGGAGGCTTGGAGTTGAGAAAGGAAATAACCTGACGTGAAACCTTCTTTGGAAGGGAGGAACATGAGAGACAGGAGAGACAAAGGTGATTAGTAAAGGAACTATTAGGAGAAAGATGATGATTTAGATCAGTTTAGACAGTTTAGATCAGGGAGGTGTTGTGAAAGGCTGCTGATCATTCCAATTCTAGATCTTTGCTAGTGGGAACATCAAATAAATTTGCTGACAGACTGACTGTGCTGTGAGACCAAAAGCTGGATCCTGAATGAGAGCAGATGAAGATGGTTACTTCTTCAAAAAACACATCCAGGAGGCATAGTCATAAAAACAAGTAAGCAAGTAAAAAATGAGACAGATTCTTCCAAAGGAGCATTTGACCACTGCTCAATTCAAGCTGCCAAGGTCATAAAAAAACAAGGTAAGTCTGAGGAGCAAGCACGCTAAGCAGAATATGATGGAACACAGCTACAGTTTGGGATTTTATAGTAAAATGTAAAAGATTAGTTGGCTTAAACAAGAAATCATAGTGAGACAGGATAGAAACATGGGCATTTTGAGAACATGGAAAGGAAGGTGATCCTCCCCCAGACATCTCCTTGAAGTCTATCACCAGCACTGAAGAATTTAACACAGTTAACTTCTGCTGAAGACCTTTCTTCCCTTCCCAGGAATAAATGTGCACTTTTTTAAAGGAAAAGTACCAGAAATCCCATTTACCAGCAAAGGCAGTACAGTAAAACCCTATGGCTTTTGGTTTTGCTTTATCAGATTGAAGTTCTACTGAAAGCATCTCCAAAACCACTATTTGATCGATCTTATAAAAGAGAAAGAGAAAAGAAAAGGCAAGAGAGGTTTCTAAGTAACCTTCTGCAGTATAATTTGAGAGTCACCAAAGTACTCTATATGGCTAATATGACAATTAAATTAAAATCCTCCCTCGAGGAGCCAGTACCCACAACTGGGTATACCTTAATTTTCCCTTCAAAAGCACATACCCAGACTTGAATGTTCCTTTCTTTCTGAATCCCTCTCTTTCTCTCTTACCTTTTATGCTTAGGACTATTAAAATATCTATTAAATCACAGATCTGCTTCACATGATAGCTAGTCCTGAAGTTTTCATTGTCCAGGCCTGGTATCTCTGTTTGGCCTAAGTAGTTCCTGAGACATTTGGACAACTAATCCTAAGGCTGCAAAGGTAGCAACGTGGAGCTGTGTTTGCCACTCATCACTGACAGTAGATTAGAAGAGTGTTATGGTCAACATGGTGGCAGACCCAGTGTGTGGCAATGAATCTTCCTGAGTAATGACTGGAATCTGTTGCCATTTCCATACATGGTGAAAAGAGTTTCCTCTTAGGCCTGCATCCCATCAGAAGGCCAACAATGTAATGATAGGGGCTCCACTTCCATGGCTCTACTGCACATTGTATTAGAACCTCAAAATGTACATTTAGAGGTGGCATGCCCCCTAGTCTGCAGTTAAAATATATCATTATACACTGGAATGGAAAAATGAGATCTAACTTTACAGAACCAGAAAGTGCCATGCAAGCTGCCAAGGCAGGAATGCAATTGATTGTCCTACCCAACTGTTATGTCTATGAATCACATCAGTCACAGGCATGGCAAGATATCCCTAAAGGTGAAATAGCTGCATGCATATCTTGACTAATTAGACTTAAGGTCAAAAGGAAGGAAATCATATCTGGTACAGGAAACCTAGCTAGCCACCCAGGGATAGGGAAGTCATGGATATTAGAGAAGAACCTACCACCACCATTTTACTACACCACCATAATCCCTAAACTCATTCTTAAATGTATCCTTATACCATAGATAAATGTGGATCTCACTTCTCATCTAAGAAGCTTCTTATTACAGTAGTCTGAGACCATTACAGAAATCCACACTAGTCAAAATGTAGATATTAGCTTATTGTGGGGTTCCCAGGTCCAACAGATACATCTACAATAACTCCTGAACCTAAGGCTCTCTCTCTCTCTCTCTCTCTCTCTCTCTCTCTCTCTCTCTCTCTCTCTCTCTCTCTCTCCCTCTCTCTCTCTCTCTCTCTCTCTCTCTCTCTCTCTCTCTCTCTCTCTCTCTCTCTCTCTCTCTCTCTCTCTCTCTCACACACACACACACACACACACACACACACACACACAAGTTAATCAAAGAAATAGAGATGATGGAGTTGATGCAGAGTGAGGGGGAACATGGGAGGGATTTGAGACAAGAAAGGATGGAAATGATGTAATTATATTTTAATTAAAATTTCAAAAACATTTCCAAAAAAGAGAAAGGACAATATGTAAAAGATAAGCAATCTGAAGAAAATTAAGAGCATCCATTAAAAATAGTTTAATACTGCTTCAGTGATTATTCCAAACTTATCATGCTAATATATTTCTAATATAAACAAAGAATGATACTATACAGGGATGCTCTGAATATCTTTACATATGTTTATTATTAAACCAAAAATAAAACTTATATATAGAAGCAGAAGACATAATCCAGCACCCCTACACCAAGATGAGAATCAGAAACAAGTAATCACTCAGAAGCACATGGGCCAGCTAGCCTAGAGTATACAGCACAGTGGTAAACAGCAGGAGAGATCTTGCCTTGAAATAAACAAAGCAAGATGGGCAGAGAGAAAGTTATAGTTTGATGCCACATGTGTACTATGGCACCTTAACCACCTTCTCATATACACACACATACACATAAATAATAAAAAATACATACATACATATACATATACATGTGTGTATATACATATATGTGGTGTGTGTGTGTGTGTGTGTGTGTGTGTGTGTGTGTGTGTGTGTGTGTATGAGATACACAGTGCCTTTTGCTGAGACTATCAAAGTGGCTGGAAGAAATGTGGATTTAGAAATTGCATTGTGTATACAGTTTCTTCCTCCAACCTAGATGTTCTACCAGTGCATCTTGGGACCAACCAATCTGAGGTTTACCATTACACATGTGACATAAACAATAGTAGCTAAGTCAATGGGAGTTCTGGGTGTTGTAGCAAAATCTCCTAGGTGACTTGGGTCGTGGTGAAGGTTTTGAAGAGTTAAGAAAACAGCACAAGTAGACATGGAAAGGCCTTCCATTTGAAGGGACTGCATTTTCCTTTGACTTTTGACATTGCTATTCTGTATGTTATCTCATCTATATCATCAGTAACTCGTGCCATTTACTAGAGTTGTTTTGATTAACTTTTGCCCTTTATTCATGGTCATTTGCTTTCATCTCCCTTGAAGTATGAATATTATTAAGGCATAGATAGCTCTTTGGGGACACATCAATGTCTTGAGTAATCCTTTCCCACACTATGTCTGCATCCTTTATCTCCTTGTTTCATCTGGCCACAGTCAGCACTTTCTTCTGTCTCATGAACCTTTTCAGAATAAGTGCACTGCTCTCATTGCTATTGCAAATAGGAGAGGAGGATACCCACTATCTACAGTCATTGTACTTCCAGAAGCACACTAACATCACTTAAAATATTTCCTTCAAATATTCTACACAAGTCAATTAAATCACAGAGACAGAAATGAACTCTGAGGTCAGGGGTTCTCTCTTCATGTAGCCTCCTTAGTTAGCTTACTCTTTGAAGGGCCTTACAAATGTTGGCTCGTGATTCTCAGCACATGTGAGAAATCTCAGTGCAAGGGAGCTAAAAGCAGGCAGACTCACAGAGCTGACTGGTCATTCAGCCAAGCCTAATCATTTAGTTCCTTGACAGTGAGAGAACCCATGTCAGAAAATGTGGTAGATTGCTCCTGAGGAATGGCACCAATGCTGACTTCTGTCTTCCAGATGTTAGTGTAGGTATGTGTTCCTGAACACACACAAACATGCACATGCATACACATATGTTGTATATCAGTGTCCTCTGGAATGGAAACAGTCCATTTTGGCAAAAATCTCTTTAAGACACATTGAAAGGACACTTTCTGACCTGTTAAGTTGCCTGTTAGCTGTTCAAGTGTTCCAAGTTCCAAGCTTTTGTAAACTGTCACACATGGTAGGGTGGGTTTGCGTAATGCATCTGTCTTTGAGTCCTTTCTGTTTCTGTAAGTAACCCCTCACCTATATTTCTGTAAGTAACCTCAATAAAATTCACTAGTTCACCAAGTTGGTCTTTGATGCTATCTCTACTTTATTCTGTCATGGGCTCCCTTTCTGGCATTAGTAGACATATGTGTAACATCTCCCCAGGGATGTCTCACAATGTCACCAAAAAAATAAAAGGAAAAAATAGGTTTTACAGAAACCTCTGAATTGGTGGTATTTGAGGCTACTCGGTTAATTTTTTTCATTTGTGCATGTCAATATAAAACATGTAATTATTTCTCTTTCATGCCCTATAATTAAGGATTTAATTTCCCCTAGGTTTTCAATAGTACAGCCAGTGTACGAGTAATTATCAGAAACTTAAATATGAATATTTTTTAGATTTGAAGCCTATATTTAAAGTTCATAAACAAGAACAGAATTGTTTTATTCTGTCTCATGACAACTAATAGTAGAAACTATGAGTACTTCAGACCAAAGTATTAATTATTTAAACACAATAATCAGGGTCTCATTTGCTACCAATGTAGTTGCATGACCATACTGACTTCAGAGTACATGGCTTGCAGTATGTAATCTGAGAGTCTGACGGATTTTCCTGTTTCTTAGAAGACATTGACTCTGCAAGCAACATGCCAGTCTTCCTGTGTGCTCTAATGTTAAAGCATTGCTAGATAAGAAGAGTAGCATGCCTGCCAAGTAGGTGTTTTGTCTAATGCACAGTTCTATTTTATTTTCCCTTGTATAGGTATCCTTCTGCCTCTATGAAACCTGAAACATCATTTTAGTGCCTTAGTGCTTCATTTTTGTCGTGTGTCTATGTTTCACTTTCCCAAAAGTTGGTTTCTATATAGAATATCTAACAGCACACTTACAGTGAATCTCTTCTACTGCTCTTTAGCTAAGGAGTGCACCATCAGGGAACTCAAGAGATACCTCAGTGGGTAGGAGTGCTTGCTGTTTAAGCTTGAGGACCTGAGTTCATATCCTAGCCTTCATGTAAAAAGCTGGGCTACTAATCTAGACCTGACATCCTCCTGTAGCTTACAAACACATATAACTACCACTACCCACATACGTGTTTACCTACCACACACACATGACACAGAGTACATATGTTGAATGGAAGCTATGGGGAACTAGAGAGATGGGTTAGCAGTTAAGGGCACATGCACTTACAAAAGACCTTCTTTCTGTTCCCAGGACACAAGTCAGGAATCTCATAGCTATCTATGACCCCAGCTTCAGGGAGTCTGATGTTCTATTCTGGCCTCCACATGCACACACACACACACACACACACACACACACACACACACACACACAC
>CABHPR010119067.1:0-19770 GCA_902168415.1 Peromyscus melanophrys
AATGTCCAGGAAATCTGGAACACCATGAAAAGGCCAAACCTAAGAATAATAGGGATAGAAGAAGGAGAAGAATACCAACTCAAAGGCACAGAAAATATATTCAACAAAACCATGGAAGAAAACTTTCCCAACTTAAAAAAGGAAATACCTATGAAGATACAAGAAGCTTATAGAACACCAAATAGACTAGACCGCCCCAAATAATACTTAAACCACTAAACATACAGAATAAAGAAAGAATATTAAGAGCAGCAAAGGAAAAAAGCCAAGTGACTTATAAAAGCAGACCCATCAGAATAACACCTGACATCTCAATGGGAGACTTTGAAAGCCAGAGGTCCTGGACAGATATAATGCTGACACTAAGAGACCATGGATGCCAGCCTAGACTAATATACCCAGCAAAACTTTCAATCACTGTAGAAGGAGTGAACAAGACACTCTAAGACAAACCAGATTTAAACACTACCTATCCACAAATCCAGCCCTAAAGAAAGCACTACAAGGAAAATTCCAATCTAAAAAAGGCAGATACACACACGAAAGCACAGGCAATAGATAACCCCACAACAGTAAATCCCAAAGAAGGGAAATACACACACACTACCACCAAAACACAACAGGAATTAACTGGTTATTAATATCCCTTAATATCAATGGACTCATTTTACCTATAAAATGACAAAGGCTGACAGAATGGATATGAAAACAGTATCCATCCTTCTGTGGCATACAAGAAACACACCTCATTTTCAAAGACAGACACTACCTCAGAGTAAAAGGCTGGGAAAAGACTTTGCAATCAAATGGACTTAAGAAACAAGCTGGTGTAGCTATCCTAATATCTAACAAAATAGACTTCAAACTAAAATCAATTGAAAGAGATCAGGAAGGACATTATATACTCACCACAGGAAAGATCCACCAAGATGAAGTTTCAGTTCAGATTTCAACATCCCACTCTCACCACTGGGCAGATTGGTCAGACTGAAACTTAACAGAGAACTAAGGGACCTAACAGAAGCTATGACTCAAATGGACTTAATAGATATCTACAGAATATTCCACCCTAACAAAAAAGAATATACCATCTTCTCAGCACCCCATGGAACCTTCTCTAAAATTGACCAAATACTCAGTCACAAAGCAAATCTCTAGAAAAAATTGAAATAACCTCGTGCATTCTATCAGACCACCATGGCTTAAAGTTAGATTTCAACAACAACAAAAATTACAGAAAACCTACAATCTCATGGAAACTGAATAATGCTCAACTGAATCACCACTGGGTCAAGGAAGAAATAAAGAAAAAAAAAAGATTTCCTAGAACTCAATGAAAATGAATGTGCTACATACCCAAACTTATGGGACACCATGAAAGCAGTGCTCAGAGGAAAATTCATAGCCCTAAATGCCCACATAAAGAAGTTGGAGAAATCTTATCCTAGTGACGTAACAGCACAACTGAAAGCTCTAGAACAAGAAGAAGCAAACTCACCCAGGAGAAACAGATGCCAGGAAATAATCAAATTGAGGGCTGAAATCAATAAAATAGAAACCAAGAGAACAATACAAAGAATCAGTGAAACAAAGAGTTGGTTCTTTGAGAAAATCAACAAGATAGATAAGCCTTTATCCAAATTAACCAAAAAGCAGAGAGAGAGCATCCAAATTAACAAAATCAGAAATGAAAAGGGGGACATAACAACAATGAGGAAATCCAGAGAATCATTGGGTCATACTTCAAAAACCTGTACTCTACAAAATTGGAAAATCTGAAAGAAATGGATGATTTTCTGGATAGGTACCCTGTACCAAAGTTAAATCAAGACCAGATAAACTATTTAAAAAGACCAAAAACCCCTAAGGAAATAGAAACAGTCATTAAAAGTCTCCCAACCAAAAAAAGCCCAGGACCAGATGGTTTCAGTGCAGAATTCTACCAGATTTTCAAAGAAGAGCTAATACCAATACTCTTTAGATTGTTCCACAAAATAGAAACAGAAGGAACATTACCAAACTCCTTCTATGAGGCTACAGTTATCTGATTCCCAAGCCACACAAAGATGCAACAAAGAAAGAGAATTACAGACCAGTCTCCCTCATGAACACTGATGCAAAAATACTCAATAAAATATTGGCAAATAGAATCCAAGTACACATCAAAATGTTATCCACCATGATCGAGAAGGCTTCATCCCAGAGATGCAAGGATGGTTCAGCATATGAAAATCTGACAATGTAATACACCATATAAAAAGCTGAAAGAAAAAAAAATGATCATTTCATTATATGCTGAAATGGCCTTTGACAAAATTCAACACCCCTTCATGATAAAGGTCTTGGAGAGATCAGGAATACGAGGAACAATCCTAAACATAATAAAGGCAATTTACAGCAAGCCAACAGCCAACATCAAAGTAAATGGAGAGAAACTCAAAGCAATTCCACAAAAATCAGGAACAAAACAAGGTTGTTCACTCTCCCCATATTTATTCAATATAGTACTTGAAGTTCTAGCTAGAGCAATAAGACAACAAAAGGAGATCAAGGGGATACAAATTGGAAAGGAAGAAGTCAAACTTTCACTATTTGCAGACAACATGGTAGTTTACATAAGTGACCCCAAAAATTCTACTAGGGAACTCCTACAGTTGATAGACACCTTCAGTAATATGGCAGGATACAAGATTAACTAAAAAAATTAGTGGCCCTCCTATACACAAATGATTAAAGGGCTGAGAAAGAAATCAGGGAAACATCACCATTTACAATAGCCACAAATAATATAAAATACCTTGGGGTAACTCCAACTAAGCAAGTGAAAGACCTGTATGACAAGAACTTTAAGTCTCTGAAGAAAGAAATTGAAGAAGATATCAGAAAATGGAAAGATCTCCCATGCTCATGGATAGGTAGAATCAACATAGTAAAAATGACGATCTTACCAAAAGCAATCTACAGATTCAATGCAATCCCCATCAAAATCCCAACACAATTATTCACAGACTTGGAAAGAACAATACTCAATTTTATTTGGAAAAACAGAAAACCTAGAATAGCTAAAAGAATCCTGTACAATAAAGCCTCCTCTGAGGGCATCACCATCCCTGACCTCAAGGTCTTCTATAGAGTTATAGTAATAAAAACAACCTAGTATTGGCATAAAAACTGACATATGAATCAATGGAATCAAAGTGAAGATCCTGACATTAACCCACACATCTATGAACACCTGATTTTTGACAAAGAAGCTAAAACTGCATAATGGAAAAAAGAAAAAAGAAAGTATCTTCAACAAATGGTGCTGGCATAACTGGATGCCAACATGTAGAAATTGCATGTAGATTCATATCTGTCACCACGCAGAAAAGTCAAGTCCAAGTGGATCAAAGACCTCAATAGAAAACCAGTTACACTGAACCTGATAGAAGAGAAAGTAGGAAGTAGTCTTGAATGCATTGGCACAGGAGGAGACTACTTTCTAAATAGAACATGAGTAGCTAAGACACTGAGAGCAACAATTAATAAATGGAACCTTCTGAAACTGAGAAACTTCTATAAGGCAAAGTTACAGTAAATAAGACAAAATGACAGCCTACAGAATGGGAAAAGATTCTCACCAACCCCACATCTGACAGAGGGCTGATCTCCTGAATATATAAGGAACTCAAGAAACTAGATATCAAAATATCTAACAATCCAATTAAAAAATGGTCACCGGGCGTTGGTGGCGCATGCCTTTAATCCCAGCACTCAGGAGGCAGAGCCAGGCAGATCTCTGTGAGTTCGAGGCCAGCCTGGGCTACCAAGTGAGCTCCAGGAAAGGCGCAAAGCTACACAGAGAAACCCTGTCTCAAAAAACCAAAAAAAAAAAAAAAAAAAAAAAAAAAAAAAAAAAAAAAAGGTCTACAGAGCTAAACAGAGAATTCTCAAAGGAAGAATTTCAAATGGCCGAAAGACATTTAAGGAATTGCTCAACATTCTTAGTCATCAGGGAAATGCAAATCAAAATGACTCTGAGATACCATCTTACACCTGTCAGAATAGCTAAGATCAAAAACACTGAAGACAGCTTATGTTGGAGAGGATGTGGAGCAAGGGGAACTCTCCTCTACTGTTGGTGGGAATGCAAACTTATACAACCACTCTGGAAATCAGTATGGCAGTTTCTCAGAAAATTGGGAATAAGTCTTCCTCAAGACCCAGCTATACTACTCTTGGGCATATATCTAAGGAATGCTCATTCATACCACAAGGACACATGCTCAACTATGTTCATAACAGTATTGTTCATAATAGCCAGAACCTGGAAACAATCTAGATGCTCCTCAACTGAAGAATGGATTAAGAAAATGTGGTACATATACACAATGGAGTACTACTCAACAAAGAAAAACAATGACATCATGAAATTTGCAGGTAAATGGATGAAAGTAGAAAATATCCTGAGTGAGGTAACCCAGACTCAGAAGGACAAACATGGTATGTACTCACTCATAAATGGATACAAGATGTAAAGCAAAGGATATCAGACTACGACCCACAACTCTAGAGAAGGTAGTTAACAAGGAAGACCCAAAGAGGGATACATGGATCACCCTGGGAAGGTGAAATAGATGAGATCTCCATGAGTAAACTGGGGATGAGGGGTGGGCAATGGAGGGTAGGGGATAGGAGATGAGAACATAAGGGAACGGGATGATCAAGCTGGAACAGGGATGGAGTGGGAAAGCAATGAAAGAGATACCGTGATAGAGGGCAACATCATGGGGATAAGAGAGAAACCAGGTGCTAGGGAAATTCCCAAGAATCCCCAAGGATGACCCCAGCTTGGACTACTAGAAATAGTGGAGTGGGTGTCTGAACTGAATTGACTTACCCCAGTGATCAGACCAGTGAGTACCCTAACTGTCATTACAGAGCTTTTCTCCAGTGACTGATGGAAGTAGATGCAGAGATCCACAGCCAAACACCAGGCAGAGCTCCAGGAGTCCAGTCAAAGAGAGAGAAGAGGGATTCTATAAGCAAGTACATCAAGATCATGATGGGGAAACCTGCTAAGACTACCAAACCAAACTAGTGGGAACTCATGAAAGTTGGATCAAAGACTGTGGAGCCTGCATGGGACTGGAGTAGGCGCTCTGCATGGCAAGACAGTTGTGTAGCCTGATCTACTTGGGGGGGCCCCCTGGCAGCAGGATCGGAATCCATTCCTGGTGTATGAGAGGGGCTTTTTGGAGCCCGCTACCTATGATGGGACACCTCCCACAGCCTTGAGGCGGGGGAGGGCTTAGACTTGCCTCTACTGGATGTGCTTCCCCATGGAAGGCCTTGCCTTCTTGTGAGGAGGAGTGGAGAGGGTGGGTTGGGTAGAGGAGGCTGGGGGTTGGGAAGAGGGAAGAGGGGGATTTTTGATTGGTGTGTAAAAGGAATGGAAAATTTTTCTTTTTTTATTATTAAGAAATTTTCTATTGATTTTATATACCAACCACAGATCCTCCCTCCTCCTCCCTTTTCCTGTCCCCCAGCCTCCCCCTCAACTCACCCCCCATTTCTACCTCCTCCAGTTCAAGTTCTCCCATGGGGAGTCAGCAGAGTCAGGTACATTCAATTGAGGGAGGTCCAAGCCCCTCCCTCCTGCACCAAGGCTGCACAAGGTGTCACACTTTAGGTACTGAGCTCCAAAAAGCCTGCTCATTTTTTAATAATGATAAAAAAGAGCACAAAAAAACCAAAAAGATAACCACACCCAAGAAGACACAGGGAATAAATAATGTCAGTCCAGCAAATCTTAAGAACAGGAAAGAAACCCACAACCACCACCACCACCACCACCACCACCACCACCACCACCACCACCACCACCACCACCACCACCAAAATAGGGAATTAACAAACACTGCTCATTGATAACTCTCAATAGCAAATGGTCCCAATTCCCCAATAAAGAGACACAGACTAACAGAATGGGTTAAAAAAGAAAAAATAGGACCCATGTTTATGCTGCATCCAAGAAACACATTGTAACATCAAGGATAGACATTACCTCAAGGACAAAGGATGGAAAAATATATTCCAAAAATTGGACCTAAGTAACAAGCCAGTGTAGTAATTTTAATATTTAGCAAAATATACCTCAAACAAAAACTACTCAGAAAAGATACGTGCACTATACATACACATCAATAGAAAAATCCACTAAGATGATGTTGCAATTTTTATTGTTGCATCTAAGCACCCAAAACTTGGCCACCCAAGTTTGTTAAAAAGAAACACTGCTGCAGCTTAAATCATACATTGACATCCACACACTGTTAATGGGAAACTTTAATACCCTACTCTCACCATAGACAGGTCCCCAAACAAAAAAATAAACTAGACTGATTGGACATAATGAACTGGTTCTAAGAGTTAAGTTCATAGCTCTAAGTGCCTACATAATAAAAAAAATGGAGGAATTTTATAGTAGCACCTTAACAGCACACATGATAGCTCCAGAATAAAAAGAAGAAATAACTTTGAAGGGAGTAGATGGGAAGAAATAACCAAACTGTGTTTTTGTTAGTTAGGTGGTCTATGGCTCTTGTGGGAACGTTGTCAGCACAAGTGGCATTAATTAAGATATGTGTGTGCTTATAATTTAAAGTGAACATATATAATACAATTTGAGACTTTATCAAACATCATTTATTCTGTCTCTCCTCCCTCCCTCTGCTTCTGTATTGACATCCTTTTCTGTTTCTCGGTTCAAACTCCCTCCTCATTTTTCCCATTTCCTCCTTCTTATCACCTATATCCCACTATTCTCCTCTCTAGATCTTCCCTCACATGGTCCCTTTTTACTTTGCTGGTGCCTGTAATTATTTTCATTTAAAACTCATATCTGCAGATTTTGAGCTCAAAACAACAGATGAGAGAGAACATGTGACCTTTGCCTTTCTGGGTCTGGATTGTTATTGAAAGGTGTGTATGGACTTCAATCATTTTGTTGTATTTTTACTATTTGTGATCTTAGTCATAACTTTATGCTTCCATAATTATTGCTTCATTTATTTTTTTCTATACTTTCTTGGCCTTGTTTATACATGTCCTCAGCTTGAAGTATTGCTTCCGGTATTCTCTGCATGTATGGTCTCATGGTCATGAATTCTTTTAGCCTGTTTGTATCATGGATAGTTTTTCTTTCTCCTTCATCCATGGCAGACAATTTTGCTGGGAACTGTAGTTTAGGTTGGCATGTAGAGATTTTTTTAGAAGTTGGCATACTTTGTTCCAGTCTGATAGCTTTCAACATTTCTATGAGAAATCATGTGTTATTATGATAGATTTTCCTTTAGATATAACTTGTGTTTTTCTTTTGTAGCTTTCAATACTCTTCCTTAGTTCTTTATGTTTAGTGTTTCAAGTATGATATTCTGTGGGGAGAATTTCTTTTGTTTTCTTGTTTGATGTTCATGCGGTTCCTGTATCTATATGGGTTTGTCTTTTTTTTTTTAATTTAGGGAAGTTTTCTACTATGATCTTTCTGAAGAGCCATTCTATGCTGCTGACCTGGATTCTTCTCCATCTATAGTTATAATTTGAAGACATGGGTTTTCGAATTATTATTATTAATTATTGTTTGGTGTGTATGTGTTCTTTACCTGCATGTGTGTATGTGCCTGGTACCCACAGAGGCAGGAAGAGGATGTCAGAACCCCTAAAACTGGCGTTACAGATGGTTGTGAACCATCATATGGGTGCTTGGAATTGAACCCAGATCCTCTGGAAGAGCAGTTGGCATTCTGAACTGTAAAGCCTTCTCTCCAGCTTTATTAACATGAGCCTTTTTATGGTGCCCCACAGTTCATGAATGTTCATTTCTTGTGTTTGAAAAATGTTTTTCACATCCTTTGCTTTATCTTTGAACTCTGATAGTCTGTCTTCTATTCATCCATTCTATTTGTAAGGCTTCTCCTTAAGTTTTCTCAGTGGCTTATTAAGCTTTTTAATTCTATCTTCATTTCAGCTTGAGTTATCTTCAATAGGTCTATCTATTGAATTCAGTTTTCAAATCCTAGATTGTCTTCATCACTTTATTCAGCCTTATATTTTGTTTTCTTGGACATCACTCAAGCATTTATTTCATTTAAGATAATTTTTTTTAATCTTATGGAGCTGCTTTTGTCTGTTTTGAATTCTACATGAATTCTTCAATGAAGTTTATGATTGTTCTTTTAAGTTCTATGTTCTGAGGTTCATCTAGGTCATTCTGCATATGGGGGATTGGAAACATAATGTTTTGACCTTTCATATTATTTGTGTTTTGTGATTAGACTTGGGCATGTAGACTTCTTTGACTGGTTGTGTGTTTTGTGATGATACAGTAGGCTGAGCTGGTACACAGGATTTTTCACCTGAATGAAACTCAGAGGTTGGCGAAGTCACAAGTGGGACTCAGTAGTCTCCACTAGGTCCCTGGTTGTGGATATTTGGTAGGTCTGGGGATTGGGGAGGGCACAGGAATGGTCAGGCATAGTGGGCAGGCTGTGCTGGTGTATAAGGACTGGGGTGGGCCTTGAGGTTGGATATAAATAGTAAGTCGTTTCTAAAGAATATTCTTCACAATGGCCCCAGTGAACAAGCTAGTAAGTGGAGAGGCCTCATTCTCCAGTTTCCACTTGCTGTGAGGATCACAGACCTCTCTTCTTAAGTTATATCTTTGCAGAGTGTCAGATTGCACACCTGTGGATCTCATTGAGACTTTTGTTTAAGGCCCCATCAAAGGAAGCCGCTCCTCTCCTACTGTGCAGCCAATGTTAGGATCCTTAGTTTCCTTTATGGTTTACAGTTTAGCAATTAGGATTTCATCTGGCTCTGTTGTTTACTTTGGGACTCCCACACTTCTGCATAGTGTTCCCCTCACCTGGCAGCCACACACTTGATGCTTTGTTTCAGGTTCACAGTGATGCAGGAAAGTGCTGTGTGTCTCATAGGTCATCTTCCTGCTCTTCCATGAGAACTGTTAATCCAGGATTACCCATTTTGTTGGAAGTCTCTTACAGGGAGGTGTGTATCTTACAAAACTGTGTTTCAAATTTAGTTTCATGTTTCTTTTTTGACATTTCCCAAGGCCACTGTGCTTGTTCTCTTCATTCTTGTCTCTTGTCCTTTAGATTTTTTGAGACAAGGTCTCCCTGTATGTCTCAGGCAGGTCTTAAGCTCACTTTCTCTTGCTTCAGACTCTCAAACCTGAATCCCTTCAGGTATTATAATCACGTGACACTATGGTTACCTCTTTCTATAGTTTCACATTTACTGAGAAATGATTGTTGTTATTATTGTCATGGACAATGCACTCTTGAAGAAAACAGTTTGAGTCTGAGCATCTTTCCCTCATTCTGTTCCCTTTGTACTTGTTGATGCCAAAGGAAGGGCATGATCAAACTATGTTTTGTGTATGCTTATCCATGGCTCTTGAATAGGAAAAGGTCTTTAGTTACCAGCTTCTGCAAAGGTCTGAAAGCTCATTGTGGGACAAAGTAGGAGGCACAGAGGTCCTTGTGCTCACAGATATCACTAGAGGTAACCTGGAGTGTGAAAAGTACAGGGTTGTTGCTTCAAAGAAAGGAATGCATAATCTGTTGTCTCCCCAGAAGGCTGGGAGCTGAAGTGGTGAATAGCCTGGTAACCTGTGTGCTATCTGTGTGGCCAGAGCCCTCAGAATTCACCCCTTCAAACCCATTCAGTCTTAACATAAGGTTGTTTTTCTCGGCTAATATATTGAACCCATCTTTATGGAAGGTGTCCCATGTACTTTACAGAGTTTCAATGTTGTCACTTCCAATCTTTATGTAGCTTACTTTGTGTCTCAAGGTGATTTATGCATGCTTTATGCTGCACCACACAGGACTGGGCTGTGGGAAGAGGGAAGGTTGTTGGGTGGGACTAAAAGGAGAGGAGGCATCTGTGATCAGGCTGGGAACACTTAATTAGTTAGCTAATTAATTAATAAAAATAAATAAAAAAGAGTTAACATTCACCAGAAACATTTCACCAAATTTTGTTGCACTGAAATATGCTTAAAATAAACTACTCATGATTAGTCTGCCAAAGTGTGAACCAATGCCTGGTCCTTATCTGTGCTGAACCAAACTGCCTTCTTGCCTCTCTTAGATCGTTACTTTACTGGCTGTGGAGGTCTCACAGTCTGCTTCAGGATGGTTGTTTCCTGACTTATTTCTATGTGGACCTAGTTCAGCTCTGGCATAAATGTTCCCTGGGTACACAAAGCTTGATGACTGCGTTAGGAATGTCGAGTGGGAGAAAGTGAAAATATTAGGGAAGAAGAGAAAAGGAAGAAAGCAGAGAAATGGAGAGGGGAGTCTATGTCAGAAAGAAGGAAAGTGTGAGAAATTAGATCTAGAACTATTACAGATCATTCACTACACACCAGGATTTCACTCAAGAAAGGAGAATAAAAATTAGATAAACGAACAAGTTTCTTAGGTTTTATTTAGAGTTGAGGTACTGAACACAGCTCCATCTCTCCTGGTCCAATACAAGTAATGTTCTGTTTAGACACAAATGTGCTCCTGGTACAAAATGGAATGAATTCCAGGCCTTTCTAGGCTCTGGCCAAGATAACCAGTTTGTCCAGGACATTTGTAAAACTTGAAGATGGATTTGAATGAGAGTGTCTGGAGTAACAATAGTTAGAACGATACTGTATGAAAGAACCACACCCAGATTTCAACGCAGACATTTCACAGGTGATTTTTCAGTGCAGGTGACTGCCTGTGTATGATACCCCATGGAAGAGGATAACATGCTGAGTGTGCACACACATGCTCACCTCACTCCCCACCTGACTTGGAGCACATGTCTCTTAAAAACACCCACTGAACTCTCAAGGGCTTTACCTTTTCATGGTTAGGTTAGAAGAGTTTACAGCTTGAATATTTCTATGGTCACTATCATGAGCCCACAAGGTGGCAGTGTTTTCTCAGGGATCCTGAAAAAGTGCTCAAGTGAAAGAGAAGGGGAGAAGAGGGTTGGGGCAGGAAGAGGAGGAGGGGGTAGAGAAAGGGTTCTAGGAAAGGCTTGGTGCTGCTGAGGTGGTGAAGAGTCACTTTTCTGATTGCTATCAAAGCTGCTTTTCATGTTTTCTTAAGCAGGAGATGTGGAAACTTTTGAATGTGACTCTATGAGTTTGGAGCTGAGAATCTGACTCCTCAGTGAAGAGGAAGGAAGAGAATGAAGTCCTTGATTGTTTCTGTAGTGGTGCTGTGGCTTCAGTTAAACTGTAAGTTTGGGAATTACCGTGGGATACATGTGTGATATGTAAAGTCGTTGCTCACTAAAGCTAATGGTAGAAACATCCATTTTCAATCTTTAGTTAGGGAGTGAGAGGCCCATGAAAAGCCATTCTGGGATGTCTGCATCCAGTCCTGTTTGTCTGACCTTTGTCTTTCTGCACAGGGGTGAGCAGCCAGCAGAAGGTGCAACAGAACCCAGAATCCCTCAGTGTCCCACAGGGAGCCATGACCTCTCTCAACTGTACTTTCACTGATAGTGCTTCTCAGTCCTTCTGGTGGTACAGACAACAACCTGGGAAAGGCCCCAAGGCACTGATGTCCATCTTCTCCAATGGTGAGAAGGAAGAAGGCAGATTCACAGTTTACCTCAACAAAGCCAGCCTGCATGTTTCCCTGCACATCAGAGACTCCCAGCCCAGTGACTCAGCTGTCTACCTTTGTGCAGTGAGCACACAGTGCTCCCCAGGCACCTGCAGCCTGCTCCCAAACCTACTGGGCCCGTGAAGGCTTTAGATAGAGCACAGATCACAGGCTGGGGAAATTCTGTTTCTATTCTGTAGGCAACGGAAATTAAGAGCAAGAGTACAGAGGGCTTGATTGATTGGGAAAATATTTTGACATTTTGAAAATAACCAGTCCTAAAGGGAAATACATACTTTTGGTTTGGCTGAAAATAGTTTTCACTCCTCTTCTCTTCTCTTCTCTTCTCTTCTCTTCTCTTCTCTTCTCTTCTCTTCTCTTCTCTTCTCTTCTCTTCTCTCCTCTCCTCTCCTCTCCTCTCCTCTCCTCTCCTCTCCTCTCCTCTCCTCTCCTCTCCTCTTCTCTTCTCTTCTCTTCTCTTCTATGTTGATGGTTCTACAAGAATGTACACACTCTCCATGTGGCTATCTTTGTGAGTTGGACGACATGCACACGGCAATGAGTCTTACCTTATGCCATGTCATAAAGACCACCATCACCTCTACAGCAGTGTGACTTGCTTGCTTTTTAAAACCTTTCAATTAAAAATATTTGTTTTCTATTTTTGAAAAACTTGCTTACAGAGTAGCACTTTTTCCTATAGCAATTTATACATACCCTTCCCCAAGCTAATTTCCTCTGCCATCTCCTTAGTCCCCATTCTTACTGACACCTTCTTGCTCCCAGTATCCCCCATTCCACTTCCATATCGTATGTTCTATTATCTTCACACTCATCTTTCTTAATGCCTCTTTTTTTTTCTTTTTTGGCTTCCTGGCATCTACACACACTCAGTCACATGAATACATACAGATAAAAATTACAAATTAAAGTTTGCATGTGTTTGTCTCTCTGAGGCTGAAATAACTCACTTAGTATAGAATTTTCCAACTGCATCCATTTTCATGCAAATTCTATCATTTCATTTCATTTATTGATGAATAATATTCATATATATATATATATATACACATATATATTTGACTTTTTGGCAGACCTATGCTGAATTTGTTGGACCTGGCATTGGAGGACCTGAAAGAATGGGGTGGACTACAGTCTAATGCTGTAGACAAACTTACTTCAGTTTTATTTTACTTTTATTCATGAATGTAACAAAGAAAGCAATGAACCAAGGAAGGTTGTTTGAGTTCATAAAAACATGATCAGAAAAAATGTAAGCAAATGTCAATAAGCACATACTAAATATTAGCAGAGGAGCCCTTTCTCAGAACTTTCTCAGGACAGACCAATTTTTTAAAATTTTATTATTAAGAAATTTTTCTATTCATTTAACATACCAACCACAGATCCACCTCTCTTGCCTCCTCCCACTCCCCAGCCTTCCCCCCAATCCACTCCCCATTCCCACCTCCTCCAAGGCAAGGTTTTCATTGGGAATTAGCAGAGCCTGGTACATTCAGTTGAGGCAGGTCCAAGTCCCTTCTCTCTGCACCAAGGCTGCATAAGGTGTCCCACCATAGGCACTGGGCTCCAAAAATCCAGCTTATGTACCAGGGATAGATCCTGATCTCCCTTCCAGGGGAGCCCCCTAAACAGTTCAAGCTAAACAACTGTCTCGTCTCACCTATCCAGAGGGAGTCCAGTACCATAGGGGCTCCACAGCTATTGGTTCACAGTTCATGCATTTCCACTAGTTTGGTTGTCCATCTCTGTACATTTTCCCACCTTATATTACTAGCAATAGTCAAGAGGATGCCTGAACTGGCCTACACTGGTAATCAGGTTAGTGAATACCCTAACAGTCATCATAGAGCCTTCATCCAGGAACTGATGGAAGCAGATACAGAGATTCATGACCAGGCACCAGACCAAGCTCCAGGAGTCCAATTGATGAGAGAGAGAAGGGATTCTATGAGCAAGGGACATTGAGATCAGAACAGACCAATTTAAACACAATTGTCTGGCACATACATATCTGGGAAAGCATGAAAGCAAGGCAGAAGCCACAACCAGGTTCAGGGTACATTGACCCGATTGGGTTCTATAGCTATTATCTGACATCCAAATCATAGCTATAAGATCTAACCATGTCTTATTAATTGAATGTAAATGTTTAACACAGGAGGCATGATATCATGTCCAAGAACAGTCCAGTGAACAAAACGCAACTAAGTAAAAGGCCCTCTGCCTTTTTTTCCTGCAGCCTCTCTCACAGTTCCTCAAGGCTCTGTTCACCATGTGTCATTCTTTTGACTATGTTCCATATATGTTCATAAAATCTCCACCAAATTTTCATTATCCATCCTTTTGTTGATGAACATCTAGGCTGGCTTCGTTTTCTAGAAGTTTTGACTAGAGAAGTAACAAACATTGATGAGCAGTTATCTCTGTGTAGTGTATGGAGTCCTTCAGATATATATCCAAGAATTACAAAGCTGGACCCTACAACACTCCCTCTTTTAGATTTCTGAGAATGCTTCACATTGATTTCCATAGTTGTTACATCAGTGTGTGCTCCTGCCCATGGTGAATGAAGGCTCGCTCTTTCTCAGCATGTTCACCAGCATTTGCAGTCATTTGATTACTTTGATTGCTTTATGATTTTGGATGGGGTGAGATGAGTATCAAATTAGTTTAACTTTCATTTCACTGATGACTAAGAGTTTTCAATGTTTCTTTTATTGGCTATCTATATTTTTTCTTTTGAGAACTCTCTGTTCAGGTCTATAGCTCATTTTTGGTTGATTGCTTTTATTGTCTAGTGGGTCAATCAACCCTCTGTCAGATGACTAAGCTCACAAGATTTTCTCTCATTTGCAGTTGTCTCTTTGCTCAGTTAACTCTCTCATTCATTGCTTTTCTGTATGTATTTTCATTAATTCATTTATTTTTGAGACAGGATTTTATTTTGGAGCCTAAACTGACCTAAAATTCGTGACCTCCTGTTTCACTATCCTGAGATCTGGGATTACAGGCTTGTGCCACCATAAGTATCTCCATTTACTACTTTTTAAGTTGAAGTGCTGAAATGGTCCCCTCACTTAGCATATTCACCCTGGAGCTCACTGAAAATTTCCTACAAGTTCATTCACTGGTTCTGATTTTTATTATGCATCAATACATGAAAATGTTTTATACATTAACAAATGTCCCTTAGATTTAGTAATATACTTCTTTTTCTTTAGTCTTTCAAGATAATTGGCTATCATATTTGGAATTCACTAACAAAACACAACTGAAAAAGTCATCAAAATTGTCTTTAGAAAGTTGTAAGTTAGAAACTAACTTTATAGTTATAGTTATATAACTATGTTTTAGTTATAGCTCTCACTGCATTGCTTTTCTCAGCTGCAACCACACACCCACATTAAACAACTACATTTATCATGAGCTAAAGGAAGGATCAGAGTGAGAGTGTGAGAACTGGATGAAACAGCAATAACCACAAAACTTGTATGGCCAGAGAGATCAAAGAGAGGGTTTATGTTGCTTTTATATAGTAAGCTCTGAGTAAGGCTCTATTCCTGTCTGAATCTGGATGCACTGAGTCTTTCTTTCTTTCTCTTTGTGTTCCTTTTTCTTTCTTTCTTGGTGTAGAAGGAATGTTAACATGTTCTAGACACTAGTGGGATTTGTCCTGAATAACATAGACCTGCATAGATCTGTCTCAAAGAAACATTGATAGGCTTTAGATATATGTATGTGAGCGAGTGTGAAGACACTGAAGATCATATTACCACCCTCTTCTCTGGTTCCTGGGCACAGTGGATTTTACCTAGCTTGAGTGCCAAGTCCAGGAAAAATGTCTGATGTAATAAGTTCCTGCAACAGATGGAATTACACCTATGAAATGAGGTTACAGCTTACACTATTGTAAAGTTGAAGTGGTCTGTATGTTAGAACACTGTTTATGTAGTTTATGGGTTCAGAAATACAGGAAGGATTGGATATTTAATTTGTAGTTTACTATAGGAGAGAGATATAAAGGATGGGATAATCATTCATTTTTAGTTTTTAAGATTTTATGTACATTGGTGTTTTGCCTGCACATATGTCTGTGTAAGTGTTTCAGTATCCATGGAACTGAAGTTACAGACAGCTGTGAGCTGCCATGTGGGTTAAGGGAATTGAACCCAAATCATCTGGAAGAGCAGGCACTGTTTTTACCTGCTGAGCAATCTCTCCAACCCCATGAGATAATCATTCTTAATTAAGGACATGGCTAGTGGTGAGTTTCCAATGCTCCAGAGGATGCTCCCATCATGGACATGTAGGTAGACTAACTGGACTTAGTAGATTAAAAAAAGAAGAGTATATATATATATATATATATATATATATATATATATATATATATATAATGGATGTGGGAAACTAGGGGTAAATATATTTCATTGTGTACATGTATGCCATTTTCAATAATAAAAAATTTAAAACGGCATTGAGGAAGAATAAAAAAACAGTGTTCTAGAATAAAAAAATTAAAAAATTTGCTCAGCGTTTTATTGTCTACTTCCTGGCATTACAACATTTTGGTAAGAATACAGGATAAGGTTCCAATTTGAATATTGATTATGTTATTATAGGTCTGTGGTAGTTTGAATGAAAATGTTCCTCATATTCTCATTATTGAACACAGTTGGTAGCATTGTTTGAGGGAACATTCAGGAGGTGTACCATTTCTGAGGAAGTTAGTCCCTGGCCTGGGCTTTGAGAGGTGTAGTTTTCTCTCTCTGCATCATGCTGTGGGGAAAGGTGTGATCACTCAGCTTCCTGCTCTAGCTACTGCTTGCTGACACGTCTTCCATCTGTGAAAAGATAGAAAGAAGAACTATTATCTACACTTACAAATGGGTAGAATTATGTTGGTCTCTGTTTAAATTTAAGAAGGTACGAGGAGATAACAGAGTGTCCCTCTTACATCATTGTTGTCTTTTTGTTACCCACCAGTTTCTTCATGAATGAGGCTGTCTAACACTGTGGTCATTTGGACATGCACATGAATGAGCAGGCTTTGCTCTAGACTGAAAGAACAGAAGCTGACAATTCAGTTGCTTCTCTCTTTCCCTGAATCCAATGTCAATTTAAATAGATTCCAATAAAGTTCTTGTTCCTCTCTAAAACTACATGATCTAGGCCTCCACTTCTGCATTCTTCTCAGCAACTTATCTCGATGATCCCACTAGAATGACCATAAGCTTTTCTTCCAGCATTTAATAACTTTTCTAGTCCAATGTACCAAATATTTTCACAAAACAGATATAAAAGATATATAAGCCAGTTGGTCAGATCTATCACTGTAATGATCTCACTTTCTTGGCACCAATGTCTACCTTTTCTGTTGCTGAGACAAAATAGCCTGACAAGAAGCAACATGGGCAGAAAGGATTTCTCATAACTCACAATTCCAGCTTATAGACTATCACAGCTGGGAAGTCAAGGCAGCTAGCACCAAAACAGATGGTCTCATTACCATTTGTAAGTAAATTTGTTGCGTTTTATGTGGGGTTTGAGCCCAGGTTTGGCACCAAAATGAAGTTTTGCAACTCTGGGGAAAGGTATCCTGACTACTTGGGGAGTCAGGCAACACCAACACCTTTAGCTGCTTAGGACAGTTCTGACGGCTGGAGCTACAAAGAGGCATCCCAACCCTGGAGGGTGAAGTATCCTGGACACCTGGAGCTGCTCAGAGCAGTTCTACCCTGTAGGTGTCCTGGACACTTGGAGCTGCTTAGGACAGCTCTGATGGCTGCAGCTGCAAAGAGGCAGGTCAACTCTGGAGAGAATAATTTTCTGACTGCTCAGGAGAGTCAGGCCTGGAACTGCTTCAGCAGGAAAGGTTATCCTGACTGTTTGGGAAAGTAAGGTCTGGAACTGCCAGGACAGCTCTGCAGGGAAAGGTGTCCTGACTGTTGGAGAGAGTCAGGCTATACCTGGTATGATGGGGGACTGTCTCCCCACAGGATATAGTAATCCTGCTCCTCTCCTGGAGAGCCACTACAGCTGAGCTTTGCTCAGCCCCCACTTAATGGGGCTTCCTAGCAGAGCTCTGCTTCTACAGCCTAAGAAATTGAAGAAATGTAACAATCTCCTCTGGCTTCAGAGAAAAGCTCTCTCTTTCTTTGACTACAGAGGGATGTCACAGCAAGGATCTTCTGTTTATCTCCTCCTTGCTCTGTCCACTATGGGATATCTCAGCAATGTTCTTCTGTTCAGTTCCCCCTTGCTCAGTCCACTATGGGATGTCTCAGCAAGGTTCTTCTCTGCACCAGTGAATGAAGATCTTCACACCCAAAACTCTTTTGAGAAAGGATTTATTTGGGGAAGAGTTCAGGAGAGTAGCTGCCTCTACCAGGGTGGAGAGAACAGTTCATAACTGACCAGGCAGTGCAGTTTATATTGGATGTCTTGGGGGCAGAGTCAACCAGTGATTAGTTAGTTTTTTTTCTGCCCAGAGATTGGCCAGTTTTGTGGGCTAGGGACAGAGATGGCCCTGATTTCAGGGCCAAACTGTGTTTCTTTCACTGGAATTACTTACATTTTTGACACTAAAACTAAGGCCAGGACACATTTCTTTCACTGACTCTGATTCTAGGGACTAGGAGTGTTTCTTTGGCACTAGTTTCAAAGTCAGGGCATGCTTTCTTGATTCTGGGTTTGGGGATAAAGTGTTCATTTCTCTGGCTCAGGTCCTAAACCCAGGCTGTGTTTCTTTCCCTGGTCCTGGGCTTCAGGGCCCAGATTCTACTGTCCTGATCTGTGATTGGTTGGTTTCACAAGTCAGTTGGCCAGGGGCAGAGATGGCTCTGATTTGAGATAACTGTGTTTCTTTCATTGGCCTTATCTGAGCCATCTTTCCCTAGTTCTGGGCTCTAGGGTCAGGGTGGGTTTCTTTAGCCAGCCCCTTTTCCTTACAACTATGGACCTCAGGATGTGGAGAATTGAACATGAGAATGCTTATTACTCTGCTAGCTTTCCCTACAGTTGAAAACCCCAGAGCAGGGAATGTTGCCACCAGCTTCCAGGCAGGGTCTTCACACATCAGTTGTGTCATCCAAGAAAATCCTCCAGAAACAGGCCCACAGGCCAACGTGATCTAAACAATCTCGCACTGAAGTTCTTCTCAGGCAAGTGTATTCTTGGTTTTTTATTATTTCCTACTTTGTAGTCCTATCTTCTATCACACTGACAGATACTTGAAATTCTTTACCACTTTAGAACATATAATGTATATTTTGTCTTATAATAATCAGTCTTAGGTTAGATGTATGTATACATAAAATTGCTTCAGTACTGTACATTTCCTTCTGTATCATGGTGTTCTCTTTTCTTCCCACATAGTTGTTCTAAGAAACTCCGTTCCTACTTTCCACTTTCCCAGCCTTCTATCTTCAGAATCATCTCAATGGTTGATTACAGAGACTGCACATGAACTATAAACAAAGTAGTAATTTTAGAGTTCCTCAAAATAGCTGATCAACTATAGCTACAATTCACAAATCATAAATAAGAACAAAGCCATCATACCATATGAGAGCATGATACCCCCTGACCTCAGGGACTGTCTTTCCCTTCTCCTTGTCTCTTCTGGTAGGAAAACATGCTAGTGAATAAAGAGGAAAACATGTTACATGTGAATAAAAAGAGGATCCTTAAACAGCTGGAGTGACGCTGGATCCCTAGCTAGATAAACAGTAGTGTCTGTGCTAATCAGTAGAGGCTGATACAAGGGAGCAGTATGCCCTATGTGTGCTAATGTAATGAAGCCTACAAGATTTATTAGTACATTTTAATTATGTTTTTATTACTTTTGTTATTTTGAGATTATTGCATAATTGTATCATTTCCTCTTTCCTTTTTGTCCCTTCAAATCCTCCCACATTACCCCTCTTTTTAACTCTCTTTCAAATTCATGGCCTTCTTAAAATTACAGGCATATATGTATATGTACATGTTGTACATGTTTATGTTTATATATTCCTAAATATAACTTTAACGGTCTGTATAATGTTTCTTGTATGTATATTTTCAGGACTGACTATTTTTTTTT